>JAOTRN010018659.1:0-10048 GCA_028566695.1 Bagroides melapterus | reverse complement strand
GAAATGTTTCACCTTGATTGCCTCTGTAATGAAAAATCTGCCTTGTGAAGGATGTTGTCAATTTTATCTGTTTCTGTTGTAAGTCACTGGCTAGCTCAAATACCAGAACAGACACCGGCTCTGTTCGGTGGCTCCCTCTGGACCAGCAGTAGAGTCACGTTGTATGGTTATGATTGAAATGATCACCACTTGGAGAATGGATCTAGCAGCATGCACAGATATTATGTTAGAGTTGTACTGTATTTTCCAAGCTTCTACAGCCAGAAAGCCAGTTTTCCCTTAGTCTCATGTATACAAATCACCACAGGCTACTATAGTGGGTTTGTACACTGGTGTAAATTCCAGATTTGATAGATACTTGCAGTAATTACTATAGTTTGCCCAACTTTGTTGACACTCTCCCTCTTGTCTCTGTCATTAGATCTAGTCACTTCCTGCTTTAGTCACAGCTGCACCCTGTCACTTATTGGTCTTTAGTTGTTTAGCCTGACTTATTATTAACAGTCCCAGGTGTTCCTTGTCTAACTGTGTGTGTATATATAAAACCCCTCTCTGCCTTAGCCCTTTGTCTGACTTTGCTTGTAAGTTGTTAAATGTCAGTTTGATGGTTTTCTGCTTGCTGGTCTGACACCCATGTCGGTTTTCCTTGTAATCTACTGTAGATTTAGATCTAATTTTGGTTTCATGGTCATATCTTACAGGGACCTACGCTCATTTATATAAGGTACACTTCTGTCTTAGAACCATATGTCATAGACAAACCATTTCTTGATAGGTCTATTTGCATGCAGTTATGAATATCTGTAAAGATACAAGGACAGTGCAAATCTTTAAAAAGACACTCTATTGGATATATTTTCTGTATAATTCATTAGTAGCAATTTCACTGGGATTAAAAGAGCAAAACAACATTAGAACAAAGTAGACCGACACATTCAGCGAGCAATTCTTTGAACAAATAATAAGATATTTTTTCTGGCTCCAGGTCAAAGGCAGAAGATGAACTCGTTTTTAAATAGCGGTTTCTATTCAAGAAAAATAAATCACTTTCTCTGAAACTGAAAGGGGATAAAGGAAATAATGGCAACTTATTTTTTATCTTAATAGAAGTTATGCATTTTAATAAAGCTCTGTATAAATTGTTAGAAAATAACGTTTGACATAGATGTGAATGCAAGTGAGCACAATATAGTGCACCGGTCTGGTTTAATTACTGGAAAAAAAAATTGTTGAATTTACTTCACATGTTGGTTCCATGTGATTGAATTGAGTAATTTGAATTAGTTTTCATAATGCATGATTTGTGTGTATTTTGAAATCAAACACTGAGCTTGTGAGGGTTGGTGTTAGTCCAGTTTCTGGGGATTTATAAATCTATATCCCATTCTATTCTGTTTCAGTCAGATTCCCTGCTTTAGTTATAAGGGTTGAGTTGCTGCTCTCGTTCGAGCTACTAGATACTATTTTCACACACACACACACACACACACACACACACACACACACACACACACACACATACTCTCATATATAAAGTGCTGGGTTTTATTCTCTGTCTTGACATTTGCAGTCCCACTTTCATTTGCACTTGGTCTTGAGTCAATCTCTGCTAATCCTCTTCTTGGACTTGACACTAATGGTCTTGACCTATCTTCTGTGTTCTCTGACACCAAGCGTTATGGTGTCTGTTTCTCCTCTTTCCCTAATTTAATACACAATGGTTCCATTCTGTGGTAACTCAGACATGCTTATACAGCCCAAACCTTGTTTTTAACCTGACTATCACACCCCTAACATCCTGTTCTAGATAGTCAAGTCAAGAAGCTTTTATAGTCATTTCAACCATGTAAAGCTGACACAGTACACAGTGAAATGAGGCAACGTTTCTTTGTTACATAGAACAAAACAGAGCTACATAGAACACAGAGTTAAGGACCTAAAGTAAGTTAATCCTAGCTACAAGACAAAAGACAGTGCAATCAAACAATACAGAACAACACGAGACAATACGCAAAGGCAGCGCCGACCAGGGTACTGTATATTCTACAGTACATGTGCTTAATAATAGCAGCAGTTATTTGAGGTGAGGTAGTGAGTTGTGTAAAAACAACAATTGACTGGATTTGCAAAGGT
This sequence comes from Bagroides melapterus, assembly GCA_028566695.1. Classification (NCBI taxonomy): domain Eukaryota; kingdom Metazoa; phylum Chordata; class Actinopteri; order Siluriformes; family Bagridae; genus Bagroides; species Bagroides melapterus. The sequence continues at coordinate 7,915 of JAOTRN010018659.1, read as the reverse complement.
AGAAAAAAACTGTGTGCAAGCACAGCATGTAAACACAGCATGTAAATACAGCATGTAAAGCTTTTGCTGTTCAAACTTTTTGGGAAAGCTTTTCACCAGATTTTGGAGTGTGACTGTGGGGATTTGCTCATTCAGAAACAAGAGCATTAGTGAAGTCTGCCGTTGATGTTGAGAGATAAGGCCCAGTGGTGTTTATTGTGGTTGAGGTCAGGACTCAGGCAGGGAGGCTAGACCAAATATTTAAATATAGTCCATGGTTGAATACTTAATACCAGTTCAACTCAATTCAATTTTATTTGTATAGTGCTTTTGACAATGGACATTGTCTCAAAGCAGCTTTACAGGACATGAATATAATAAAAAAGAGTTTAACATTATACTAAGAAATACAAAAATACAAAAAATCAAGGTTAATAGGCATCTATTTAGTGTGTTTGTATTTATCCCCATTGAGCAAACCTTGAGAGGAACCAGACTCAAAAGGGAACCTCATCTTCATTTGGGTGACATTGGAGGGTGTGAATTAAAAAATATACAGTCCGACAATTGATTGTATTAGTGAGTGTATTAGTTAGGAGGTTGATGTCCTCAAAGACCACATGTAGATGGAATGTCCTCCTAGAATGACCTATAGCTTCATGAAGCAGAATCCAACTGGAGCAGGTACATCTCTATATGCCCCAGGATTTTGGATTGAATTTTGTTTGACACCAGACAATACTTTTACATTTATATACATCAGGTATTAAGTATTGTATCATAAATGTACACGTGGATTGGTTAACAATATCTAAAGGAATGATCTGGGGATGTTTTTGACCAGGCGCATGCAAAAAGAGAGACGGAAAGTACATGTAACGTTACGCTTACCTCGCTTCTTTTTGCATGTCCATTTTAAAAGTGTATATCCTATCCAACTTGTCCTTCTGTGTCAAGATTTTTGAAGTGTGAAATCAGTTTGTTAGCAAATATCTCAACCACAGCAGCATTGACAAGTTCACTGTTTTTCCTCATTACATTTTAATTCATTTAGTTCTATTGTAGGCTAATGGTAATAGTCCAGACTTATTCAATGCATACACACACACACACACACACACATATGCGGTGCACAAAATAATTTAAGCGGCGTTATTACCTCACGTCTTACTTGGAATTACAAGGCACCAAGCTTTGACATATTGCTTCTACTTTGAATAATCTGAAAATCTCTTCTGTTGCTTATTTTCCATTTTTCTTTGTCAAATATATTACAGAGTTTTGGCTTCAGAGACGTTATCACAAGCGTACTTGATTGGCCATTATGCAGTGCTCTGAAAGCCATCTTTTCTATATAACACAGTTTTTTTTTTCATCTCTGCCTTTTTGTGGTCATTAGGAGAGATGTATTCAAACTTAAAATTGTAATGTAAATGTAAATTTGATATGATATCTCAAGATATAATAAGGGCTGAATCCAGTTATCTCTTAATGCAGAGGTTTCAAATGGCAGTTGAACGAGTAGCCAATGACTCTATGGTAGTAATGTTTAACGTTTACAATGAAGGATGTAAGCCTTTAGCAAACCCCAGAACTGTCAGTTTCTTATTAACGATTCTCCATGATGGACTTGTAAAGGTTGTAAAAGGTAAAGGTTGAATTTTATAGCAATTTTTGCCAAAATGTTGACAATTAGGAACTGGTAAATCACAGTAATTTACTGTTGGTGCTATATAATGCTATATAATACTAAGGATAGCATTTTACTGTATAAAAACGCTTTAATACAGTGACAATGACAAGGTATAAATACATTTGCAACATACATAATGCCGAGATTACATTTTACACTCTCTGTAATGAGATTATTCACAGTATTTACCTGCAACTCGCAACAATTATTGTAAACTTTACAGTGAATCATTATCTTTTTTTCATAAAAATTTAGCTGAATTTAGCTTATGCATTTAGGATATCTTTCAGTTAACACAAATCTGTAAAGACAATAGCAGAAAAAAATAATTTCTAAGTATAATTTATGTTTAACCCATGTCTAGCTACTGGACTTTCTATTCTATCCCCAACTAAATGAAGTAGTCTTGTGAAATGGCACCAGTTTTGGTTTGGATGGATTTCAGGAAGTTTACCCAACAAGGTCATTACCCAGACCAGGGGGTAACCCTGGCTGACATACATGAAGACTGAATCAAATTGTTCCCCATTGCAATGTGCTTGTAATTCTTTAGTCCGTAGATTGTTTTGAATGAGTGTGCAGCAAACAGATAAAATATTCTCGCATATTGTAAGATCCTAAATTATCTCCTCTTAGAATACGGCCATCTTTCAAGACAATTCCACTGGGTTCCAGCTCCATGAGATATCTTATCAGCCAACTAAAATTTGCTTTCTGTCCAAAGGGTTTAAGATGTGCACAAAATCACTATTCGTTCGATCGATATTTCTGTAACACAGTTAGGATATCACCTAGCGTTAGACAAACCGCAAGCATCTGATGTTTTTTTTTTCTCAGATCCCAATAGATTTACAACCTCAACTGAATAATGATAGAGTTTCAAGGCCAAAGACAATCTTTCAGTCGGAGAAAAAAAGCTAATACTGTGAAACAACATGACCTTCAAAATATCTTCATCTGTGCTTGTTACATGAGAGTGAAATTTGTCATATTATTTCCAGACATACTATGACGCAAATAAAGAGTTAAGCATTTCTTTTAAGGCTATATTTTGAGCCTTTTATTTTGAGCCTTATATTTTGAGTGTTTCTCAATATATTCTAGGAGCCATTTTCAGTGTTCGGTTCCGTCTATGTAAACAGCTGGATGGTTCATATTTCAGGTGATGTCTTGATTCCTCGCTAACAACGATAAATAGGATCGAAGACTGTGAACAGTGTAAGCAGTTATAAAGTACACAGTCAGTACTAACAATTATTAACATAATTTAGCAATGAAAAATAGCAGATTATAATAGAAGATTCAGTTGCATCATGAAATATAGAATCATCTCGTACCAATCAACATTGCCATTCCTCGTATTGCCAGAGATGACTGTGATCTCACATGGGTAGCTATAAAAGCAGTAAAAGGGCTGATAGTTTAATATACATTGGTGTCAATATCTTTGGCAGAAATTCTGGGTTCAGTGGCAGAATGTTTCACTTCTGGTCCCAAATACATAGAGTGGATTTTTTTTTAAGTGGTATGGCCGCAGCCAAAAACAACCCAAAAGCAACAAACCACTACTGAAGGTCTTTAGTTATATTGGTAGTCAATCTTATAAGTTTTAACTAGTTTACACAGTTAGTCTGAAGAAAATGATTATAGTTTGAAACTCCAAAAAAAGGTTGAAAAAAAAGTTGATGCACCCTCCAGACACTCACAATAAGTATTGAATCCATACTGAGAATTACCCAAAGTATTGACTCCATTACAGATTGTACCTATAGAGTATAAAATGACTCACTGGTGGAATGAAGCAGCTTTCTAAACCCAAGGCTACAAAGCTAAATCTAAGGATATCAAGGAGAATAAGAATCACATCACCACTTCATAGTCGTCTGCCAGGTACAGTACACCCCAAACACAAATGATTTTCACTGACACACAAAAAAATTCCTGGGTAAGAAAAGATGGCGAGTATTTTACACCACAGGATTGTTCCCAGGGGTTAGACAAATAATTTTATGCTGTCTTGCTCAAGGCTTTTGTCTCTACCCTGTCCATGAACAAGTGAAATGTCTGTCTATTCTTAAACAGATCAACTTCTGCTCTTTTGTAGCCGTATTGCTGCTTGAAAATTTGCCAATCCCAGGGCACAGGGCTGCTGTGAGTCATCCTGTCTGCTGCCTGACAACTCTTAAGGCAAAACGGTCCACAGCAGTGTGTGTGACCCCCTTAGAGGTTTTGGAAAATGTCGCTGGAAATGGTAGACTCTGAAGCTTTTCACTTATCCCAACGATGATCTCTTATAGCAAATGAGTCAAACATCATGGCAAGGAGCTGCACAGTGTGTTCAGGAGTCAAGTGTCTCACTTTGTCACTGACCTTTTTGTCCCATTGCTTCTTTGTCTGACAAATATATCTCTGATATTGAATCCAGCTAGTTTTCCTGCGAGGTCTCTCACAGTCGAACGATTAGATCTTTAATTGACAAGATGATGTGTTTTTTTTTTTAGGGCCCAAGCACTATAGTGCGAAGGGCCCTATTGTTTTTCGTCTGATTATTTAATTAATTAATTTATTTTTTTAACTATTTTTTTTTCAAACCTTTGGGCACCTTTGGGGGTCACACGTGCTTGGGCCCGTTATCGCTGCTTGCAGCTATATTTTTTTATTGAATTACTCAAGTAAACAAATCAACACTGATCATTGAAACTGGTCACTAAGCTCTCTGATTCCAAAGACGGAGATTTCGATTGACTGGTCCAGATTTTAACAGCTGGTAGTGCACAGTGTTTGGAGTAGCATCGAGCATTGGCAGCTGTACTAAACTCCTCAGCATTGCATTATTGCTAACACCTCTTGCATTTGGCACTTGATCCACTGCCAACTCATTCACTGTGTATTCCAATTTAGCTGTTTGCTTTACTCTTTGCTGTGAAAAAAGTATGATTATGGAACAAATTATGGACTGGCAAAAATAGTTATGCTTGTCAAAAGCAGTAGGTTATGTTTTTATTTGAAATAAATCAAACACTAGAATCACCACACCCACTTTATTGATGCTACAGAAAAAACTGGAATAAAATTAAAAACTCCAGGCTCCCCGCGACCCTGGGTAGGATAAATATTCTAGAAAATGGATGGATGGACACTTTGGACGTTTTGTCTTAGAGGTTTGTGCATTATTTATGCTTTATTCTTGTTCTCCTAAGCAATTTTAGGAAAAATGTGAAGACAACGCTGATATCTAAATGAAACCTTGAAGAAAAAATTCATACCCTGAACTTAAAAAAAAAGCAACCTCTGAGCAATAAAGTGTTCCTATAATGGAACCTTGATAGAGATTACAGCAACAAATATCTCAGTTTTACTCCTTTTCTCTTTCTGTTTTCTCATTTGAGTCTACGTTTATTTTTGCTCGTGAATTTTCGGACAAACTGCTGAGATACTGCTGATACTAAAATGAGAAATAGCTGAGCATCAACATTAAAAAGAGCATAGTTTCTGTTTCTTGGCATGGAGAAATACTTTGTGTTAGAAAAAAGATCAGGACATTTAAAGAATGATTCAATATAGCTGCTTACATACTGTATGCTAGTATTCTTTATTTTAATTAGATTTTGCAAGCTTAGTCAAAGTAAAATGATTAAAACACAATTCCTACAGTGCTCAGAAGTTAAGTTTTAAAGGACAGATAAGGGTAAGTGGGCTTGTTTATGTTTCCACATGAAGTTCTGACTTGAGTGCAAGAACAGGAACGAATCAAGATTGTGGTTTAGAATGATGCTAACAGTGATGATGGAGGGTATGAAACTATAGCTAAAGCTTTTATTACAGTTACAGGAAATAACAGAGTCTCGTGTTCACAGAAAACAAAAGACTCAGAGAATCAGACATGGAGAACAAAAAAGATTGTTTCAACTGCAAGGTTAAACAATAACAAAAACAGTACTGTATTTTATATACACATGTATTTTAAGCAACAAACCTGACTCAAAAAAACATTAGAAGAGAAGTAATTACCTACTAAAATGACATATGTGAAGCTATATGTAGGTATTTCAAGTCTTTCTTGTTGCCATGGTAAACTTTTAGTGATCTTACATGAAATCACATTGAAGCTCTGTCTAGCTTTATCATTTTCAGAGAATCATTTGATCAGTGACAAACAAGGCCTTGATTTATATCCAGTCACATAAACCACTCGTTTTTTACATGTCGGAAGATTCGAAATCTGAAGGTTCGTATTTATAGCCATACTTTAATAAGTAAATGAGATTATTCTTCAGTAACGACGTAAGGCTAATGGACATGGAATAATGGACATGGCTAATGAATGTCTATATAAATGAAGTGTGTGAGTGTTTTATGTGAAGCAGCTTAATCAATGCTCTTGTGATTATTGTTGCTATCATTTTTTACAAATTACCAAATGTCTTTGTGTTTAATAGTCTGAGTCGGCACAATCAGAGAAAAGCCTCAAAGCATCTCCGGGATTTAACCATTCGTCCGTACAGTACAAACCGGTGAGCTAGCAAAAAGTAAAAGTGGATGAAATTAGCGCTTGATGCTAGCCACGACAACGAGTTAGCGATTGCAAACAAACAGCTATGTAAACATGCAGGAGGATATGGTAAGATGGTACAGAGAGAGTGAAAGATTTGGGTTAGAGGAGGGTTCCATAATACTGCTTTTAAACCAAAAGGTGTCTCACATTGCTCACATTGGTAATGTTTATTGCCAGATATTTCCACCTATAGTGCGACTTAAACAGAGAGATGTGGTAGCCTTTAGGGTTAAGGTGTTGGTTAGTTCAAATCCCTGCTTAGTTGTATAACAAATGAGATATGAATGTAAGTGTCTCTGGATAATGGCGTCAGCTAAATGCCATAAATGTAAATGTAGTCACAGAACAGTCTAAGAAAGCAAATAAAAATAAAATGTTTCTGTATAAAGTATACTGTAGGTAACCGCTTTGTCTTTGCAAATGTTTGCAATTGAGGATAATTTTTGCTGTTTCTTGGTTGATCACAGTGGTCAGCGAGTGGCTTGAGATGAAAACCATTCCAACTTGCTGTAATATTATACATGTCTCTGTCTCTGAAACCAGTTCGCGAACAACACTGTGATAGTTTATAGTAAAAAAAAAAACTTGACAGAAAAAAAACTTACACAAACATAAGACTTTCCTTCCTTCCACTGACATATCTCTCTGGAATCAAATAATCACACCAACAAGTCACTGTCATTCTGTCACTTACTGTTTTCTGTCACTGGGCTATATACAGTACAGTATTGATGACGATGGTTAATCTCAGTGTGTTGCTCTGCTATTTTGGTTAGGTTTGAACACTGTTGCTATTCTCTTGGTCAAGGTTCAAGTGGATGTGCTGTATATCATTTCTGGATGTATTTCTTACAACCCGGTTTTGTGGATGTTCACTATTTATGTCACAACCCGAAATCCTAATAGGAAACTGCTGTACACCCAAATGCAACCTACATACATAATTAATAAGAACGATCTACTCAGGTTGCTATAAAAGGTCACACCAAAATCATGTATTTTATTTATACTCAAGTACCTTGTAATTTAAGTACAAACCCTACAGAAATTCATTAATTTCCTTACATAAAACTTGTGGCATCTTGTTAATCTGTTAATAATTGATGGTGGCTATTTAGTTGGTCCTGGCAAAAAGGCTCTTGTCTTGTACAGATCAGCAGAGATCATGTTGAAACACAATCAAGCCTGCTTGTCTGAACTTGTTTACTTTTTTAAAACTAGGTTCTTATAGTCTGCTCCACCTTGTTCACAGGCCTGGATTTATGGTTCTCAATGTACTTTGTACATAACCTCATGTAAACCAGAGTTGAAAACATTTAATCCCGGGCAGTTTAAGCCCCTCCCTCACAGGCAGAAAGGTGTTTATTTCAACAAGAAGTGTCCTTTAGTACTCTAATCCCAAGGTCCTACTAACCCTGTGTCTCACTTTCTTGGTATGTTTATGACTAGCATACTATACAAAAGGAATATTTTAGGAGCTATTTTGCTGGCAGGATTCCCACAACATCATACGCTTAAATGTTAAAGCTTTAACCTAATCCAGACTCACTTATTATCAGATATTTGAGAAGCTTTAAATAAACCCTTTTCCTCCAGAGAATTTTTTTGTGTACATTGTTTTTTTTTTGGCATTCTTATTATCCTATTATTTACTGACACACACACACACACACACACACACACACACA
>JAOTRN010018656.1:0-10053 GCA_028566695.1 Bagroides melapterus | reverse complement strand
GAAAACCCCATTTGAATATTTTAAAGTAATTATAACCATATAATTATACTTAAATATTTAAATCTTGAGCTAATTTCGCTACATTGTTTATGGTGGAGAATGCAAAAATAATTCGAACTCTGTATCTTGAGCCAATTTTGTTACATTTATTGGTGGAGAATGCAAAAGATGTTCGAGCCCTGTATCTTGAGCTAAATTCGCTACAGAGGATTGTCCAGTACAACAGCGAGAATCTTCACTCCTGAGTCTCCTAGTTTATTATTGGACAGATCCAGGTATCTCAGGTGTGAGGGGTTTGATCTTATAGCTGAAGTCAGAGCAGCACAGCCTTTATCTGAGACACCAAAATCACACAACCTATAGATACAATGACACACTCACAACAGAGTATTATCTTTGTTTATGATTGTTTTAGATGTTGTGTGTAAATTATTTTATTATTCTGAATGACTTGAGGATTTAATATCAACTGCTTATTCTAAATAACCAAGTATTTAATGTTTATATATGTTTATAATAGCATTATATTTAGTTTCTCTCTTATTTTGTTATGTGTGATATTAAACTGCCATTAGCTAAAACTGAACAGAGGAAAAAAAACCTTTTTCCTACCTAAGTGTCTCCAGTTTACAGTGAGGAGTCTCCAGTACAGCAGAGAGACTCTTCAATCCTGAGTCTCCTATTTTATTACAGGTCAGATCCAGGTATCTAAGGTGTGAAGGGTTTGATCTAGCTGAAGTCAAAGTAGCACACCCTTCATCTGACACACCACAATAAAACAACCTGTAGGTAGACACCATGACACCATGCAAGCAGCAGTGATATGGGTTAAGCATCTCAGGCATGACCATTTGGGTTTATAAGCATTTTCACTATAACACCCCAAAGGGGCCATATTTCAGTGTACTTAATGTGTTCCTCCGAGGCCTCCTGGTAAGCACATGCAAAGGCATTTACGTGAATTAAAAAAAAAAAGATTGAAGAGATATGGCAAATTTTCCTTAATGGCGAGAGACAGACAGACAGTGCTATAACTCTAGGAGGAGATGGTTAAATGTAAGATCCACGTAAAGACCCATTCAGACCCAATATAATCAGACCTAATATACCTGTCTGATTATTATTTGGTTTGGTAATATTTAAACCAATTTTATTCAAGTAATGATTTAAACAGAAGACACTCAGAGCTGCCTCATCATATATTTACTATATAAATTGATTAACATATTAAACTAGAGTGGAAGCATTTCCGCAAAAAAAAGAAACCATGCCTACTTTAATTAATTCTGTGATTAAAGATGATGTGTACAGACAGTGTTTTTATTCAATTTAAAAGTGACTTTGTATTGTACCATGCACTCCTCCACCAACTGCAGTTCTGTTCTTCAGTTCTCAGATGAGTCCAGTCTCCACTCTGACAGCATGCTGTCACACATTTCATCTCATATTCTTTGATTACATTGTAATGGAAGTGTTTAAGGGCCATGCCATGACACTAACAAAGCATAACCTCCCAAGAGCAGAATCTGCCTGCTGTCCATCCCTAAAACTCAAGTTATGGAGGACTACATTGAAGAAACTTTAGCTTTTGGATTCATTTGTCCTTCCACTTCTCCAACCATAGCAGGTGTCTATATTGAGGAAAAAATGGTGTCCTCTGCTCATCTATCGACCACTTGTCCCATCAGCTTTGAATCAATCATATGACTCCCACATCTTTATTTTGGATTTTGCAGTGCTTGCAACCTTATTCATATAAGGGATAGGGATAATGATAACCAAGGGGCACTATGAGTATAGGGTTAGGTCTTGGCAATGCTCCAGTAGTGTTTCAAGACTTCGTAATGAGATCATGCATTATAGTGTATATTGATGATATTTTAATTTACTTCAAGTCTATGGAGGGCCTTCTACAAGCCCCTAGATATCAACATGTAAACTGATGAAAAGCAAAAGTTAAGTTTAAAGATAAAATGAGAAATTTGTTCTTCATGTTGTACTGCTACAGAAAGTTTCAGGTGAAAAATAACTGCCTTTATTTATTTATCTGAGAGTTATTATGTCTCTCAGAGAGATGATCTTACCTCAATGTCTCCACTTTACAGTGAGGGTTCTCCATCCAGCAGAGAGAATCTTCTCTACTGAGTCTCCAAGATTACTCCAGGACATACTTAGTGTTTTCACAGTCAGATGCAGTTCTCTCAGATTGGAGGTTTCTGAGCTGACCGCTGAAACCAGAGCTGACCAACTTTTGGTCACTCCATTCAAACACTGAAACTTTCATTTAAACTTTTTCTGGAATTCATTTAAAGCAACAGACTCTGGGTCATGCCTGTGGTATTTTGAAGCAGGTAGTGAGACATGGGCTTTAATGATTATGCTTCTTAAAGATGTCTTTTTTTCTGACTTGTTACCACAGATAATTCTTTATGATGTTCTCAATTTGTGTTTGCCAGCATGTCAGTCACAGACATGTTGATTTTGATCTTGCCTTGTATATTTAATATTCCTTTCTGTATTGTCTCCTGCCTTCTGTACAACACTGTGGACAAAAATTGTAGATGATCATTTTCATAAGTTAAACACAGTCTTGACACAGTACTAAAAAACCACATGTCCAAAGAACATTATGAAAAAATCTCTGTCTCAGTATTAAATCTCAGATTAAATCCAAAGGTTTAAATCCATGATATAATTCCAGGTACCTGTTTTAAGAGAAAAGGTCAGTGCCTGTGTCCATATATTAGATATTGATTTTTTTTAACATAATAATCATAAACACATGGATACACATGTTTAATAGAAAAAAAACAAATCCTTGGTATTAATTTTAAAATCAGTGTTGAATATTTACACTCACATTTAAATTTACATGCAGGGCAGGCAGTAATCCAATAATCTGAATACAGAGAGACAGGGTGATGCAGAAAAGGCAGAGTCAGGAACCAGAAACAGGTAGGGTCAAACAGAGGTGCAAATAATGGAGTGCAACTGCAAAACGTGCTAATAGTTATACTGTTAGTATTTATATTGCAATCCTGTTTATCTAGTTAACTTTAGCAGTTAACTAGATAAACTCTCCTCCTTTAAATTGTGGAGGATTATCCATAGACTGATCACCCTTCATGAAGATACAGCTGGGTGCTGGTTATTCTGATCTCTTTCCCTATAGTTTATTGCACAACATTATAGATGGTCCTTTAGTCATTTATATACACTCTTTACAGTTTTTAAACTGTAAACTTATTTTTGTTTGCATTTAACAAAATCTAACATTTTAATGCTTATCTGTTTTAGAATAGGTATTAATAGTAGAACCTTTGTGTAAGTTCATATTTGATCACCAAATGCATTAAATGGCCACTATATGAAAAGTCTATGTAGTTTTGCAATTTCCATCACTGGAGCTCAAACCCTGCTCCAGCATGACAATGTCACTGTGCACAAAAAACCTAAAATTTTACTTCAATAAAAAGACATGGACATGGCATATACTGTACGGCTAATCCAGGAGTGTCAATTGTGTTTTTCAAGTGTGTTTCTGGGATAAAGGAGAAATAACAAACTATCTAAGTATCTATTGTATTTAAGTAACTATTACTTGATAACAGTTAACCTACTGACTAAGCTATCTTTAAATTAATGCATTCCTTAAGAAAGATTAACTAAAATGGATCATTTTTTTCACTTCTAGGAAATGTAGAGACCTACAGAAAAAGGTGCAAATCCCTGCTCTCGCCCAGTACACTTCATAGAGCTAGTATAATCACATAGATATCAAGGTGAGAGTCAGTGAATTAGCCTGCTGGAGGTTTACTGCAGTAAGAAGCAAAGTAGCTGTTTCATTATTTTTTTAGGCTACAGAGCTGAAGGAAGTGAGGCAGCAAGCAGTGCTTGGATCGCAGACCTTTAGATTGAAACCTTTTAATACACTGTAAACAGTGAAATCCGCTAAATGAAATGAGTTAATTTAACTTATTTTTTTAAAAAAGTTACTTTCACTTAATAAAAAAAGTTATGGTAACTCAGTAACTGATTATTTTAAACAGAACTCAAACTGAATAAGCTGTGCATGAATAAGTTATAATTTACGTGTTAATTTAACTCTAATGGTTTAAGTTAAAATAATTTATTTAATCTAGTGTATTTCAAGAGGATGCAAAATAATAAATAAATATATATATGCAAAAGCTATTACAAACAAGTACACTTAAAATATTATTATTTTTATTCCATTAAACCAAAAGATTATTTAATTTATTGTATTAGTGATGGTTTTACTCTATTTGAGAAAAAGCATGGTCTCCATCTGGCAACGGAACGGAAACCGCTGCACATATTCCTTCAAGTCCCATCTGCCCAGTGCCTCCCCCCTCCCTGGAAGCCTATAACGTGAATGAACAAGCTTGTCTAGAGAAAATATAAAATGGGTGGTTAATCTGGAATAAACGAGTTTGCTGCTTAGTTCATTATGTAGCTAACTTTAGTTGCTTTTATGTTATTTTAGCATGTGAGATGAAGCTTGTCACAGTTTTTTTATTGAAGCTCTTACAGACATGTTATTGTCATGTAATGCAAGTTATGCCCATTTGTTTGCTCTACCAGCCCAAGCTTTTTAAAACATTACAGACTGTACCATTTTTTCCATTCAGCTTTATGTCTGAGGGCTGTATGTATACATTGACATCATACAATTCCCTCAAGATACACATGACCAGATTTCACTCTGAGAAGAAAGAGAGACCTGGCCATGAAAAGTCTTTAGTATTTCAGTGTCCTTTGTGCACATTCAAGCAGCCATTTGTAGTGCAGAACATGTTCTCTCACCTGCGAAGCCATTTGAAAAAATGTGAAATGGTAACTTGTCCTTATATGAATTGTGATTGTGAACCCTTGTATGGTGTTCATATTTTTGTTACGCAGCAGTGTTCATGGGTCTGGTGGACCCGCTGCATTTTTTGGGTTTTTAATTCAACAAAATATATATGGTTAATATTTGCCCTGTACATTTGTTAGACCACATTTATGAATTAAATTGCTACTCGTTTTTTGTTTGTTTTTTAATTAAATATAATAAAAAAGCGAAAATCATTTATAATCAAGATACGAGAAAAAAATTCAAGAAATGTACAAATAAAGCAAGGTTTTTCATCACTATTAATTCTTATTTCTTTGAACTTCATTAGAAATTTAACCCTTTCGTGTCACTTTACCCAACACAAGCTGAACACATACAGTACAATAACTTAGGGAGGTGGTAGCCTAGTGGTTAAGGTTTTGGTCTACCAATCGGAAGGTTGTGAGTTCAAATCCCTACTCCACCAAGCTACCACTGCTTGGGCCCCTGAGCAAGGCCCTCAATTGCTCAGTTGTATAAAAAAAGAAAATGAGATATAAATGTAAGTTGCTCTGGATAAGGGCGTCTGCTAAAATGCAATAAATGTAGTATCCATGTCAGTCTAGACAACACACCAGCCCCATTGAACACGCTGCCTTTTCATACCAGCCTATACAACACGTGGGGGGGAAGACTTTTACTGTGTGGGCTGAATATGTACTTCTTGCACTTGATGCATGCTTATTGTGTTTTTCTGTCCATCTTGGGTCCATACACTTCACAGCGCTTCTTTTTATTGTTGCCGGCTACAACCTAGAATAATGAAAAGATCAGGAATACCCCTCTCTCACAAGGCATGAGTGTCAGCAGAATCAGACACTTACTTCGGTGCAATTGTGTGAGGTGAAAAAATTGTCGCATATGATGTTGAGTCCCTGAGTCATTACCAACTCTAATTCCTTGATTTTTCTCAGGGGCTCCTCCATTAGGTTGAACCTAAATAAACTAGAGGAAGTGGCATCACAGGCAGTCCAGATTTTTATACCATATTTTTCAATTTTAGATGGTATATACTGCCTAAATGGGAAGCGGCCCCTAAGTGGCATCAGCTGCTTCTCAAAGGTGACATTAGGCCCAGGGTTATAAAACAGGTTGAGGCGGTGCACCCACTTGTCGTCAAGCTGGTCTGTTACCTCGCTTATCAAAGCGGCTTATCCTGGGAATTATGTGTAAGTTTTTCAGAGACATTGTTGCACGGAAACGTTCTCTGCCAGTTTCTGAATCCCACAGGGATTCTGTAGGTTCCCCTTTGGAAATGAAAACTCCAAAAAGGATAAGAACCCCAAAGTAGGCATGTAAATGGGATTGGTCCATCTCCTTCCACATCTCTCCAAAAATATGGCTTCCTTATAAAATATAGCAATACAGAATAATTTTCTGGATGGAATCTGGGATGAAGCTCTGTGTGCACACCTGCCAATTTAAAGGCTCGGAAAGAACAGGTGGTGACAATCAGGATAATTACGCGCCACCAAGTTCATAAAAAGGCATTGACGTCACATCGCTCCAGCTTTCTTTGTCTTTAGGAAGCGCTCTGTGTATGTGTGTCAAATTGTCTGTCCTGAAAAAAACATATATTCGGAGTTAGGAGAAAGAAAATACAGGAAAATAAGCTTTTTAAGAGATGCGTGCATCCGTGCCCCCGCTATATCACAGCGGATGACACGCATTCTCTTTGTGTTGCTTGTTTGGGGGAGGAGCATGCCAGGTCGGCTCTTGAGGGAGTCGGCTGTGTGCATTGCGAGAATTTTCTGCTGTGTAAGCTCTGATCCCGCTTGGCTGTGTTTTCCAGCCAAGTGTCTGCGCCACGTGGTTCAGATCCCGCGTCCGCCTAGGCGGTGTGGCGGCTTTGATCATGGGGTTCACAGGTTGAGTTAGCAGAGGCGATGCAAGAGACAGGTTTTTCCCTTTCTCTCGCCCCCTCCCCTGACTCCGTTCACTCAGTTTTGGTATCGGGAACACGTGCCGCGATTTCTCCCGAACCAGAAGAGAGCATGCTGCTCTCCGCGTCGGGCTCTGAGGAGCTCTATGCGAATGAGGAGGGGCTTCTCTCCGCTGATCCGCTGCCGCAATCAGTGGCATTCGAGGAGCTCCTCGAGGTGGTGACTCGCGCGGTTGGTAAGTTGAGTTTAGATTGGTCTGATGAGGAAGTGAGTGTTGTCCGTTCTAAGCTAGATGACCGCTTCCTGACTTCAGGGCACAGACCACCTCCACGCAGGCAGCTGCCTTTTTTCCCAGACCTCCATGCTGAGGTTTCGAGGTCATGGGTAAATCCTTTTTCTGCACATGTTTACTCCCCCGCCATGTCTGATTTCTCAGCCATTATAGAGTTAGATGATCATGGTTATGGGGCATTGCCCAAGATTGAGGAGATGCTAGCCAGCTATCACTCTCCTGCATCGCCCGCATGGAGGAAGCCTGCACTCCCCTCCAAGCCGTGCAGAGTGACTTCAGCCCTTGTGGGCAAAGCCTATGTGGCAGCAGGCCAAGCAGGTGCATCTTTTCACACTATGGCGGTTTTGCAGGCGTTTCAGGCTGACCTGCTAAAAGAGCTCAACGCTGGTGAGGGTTTGGGTCCTCAGGCGGTAGCTGAACTCCGCCGAGCCACAGATCTCGCGCTCCGTGCCACGAAGCAGATGGCCCGCTCCATAGGCCGCTCTATGGCTGCACTGATTGCCACGGAGAGGCACCTGTGGCTTAACCTCACTGGCTTTAGGGACAAAGATAAGGCCTTCCTCCTGAATGCCCCAGTTTCACCTCACAGCTTGTTCGGCGACGCAGTTAGTGCTGCCTTCGACAGGCACCAGGAGGTGAAGCGCCAGTCAGCAGCGTTCAGAGAGTTTATCCCGCGCTGCGGCAAGCAGCCTGGGCCATCTTCCAGCCATGCCCATCCCCCAGCTAGTTCTGTTAGAGCTGTGAGGAGGGCGAGCGTGGCAGCCTGAGCCCCTCCGTCCAGGACTCGTGCAGCATGCCCAGTCCCAGTCCCCTCAGGTGAGAGAAGACCTCAGGTCCGTCATCTCAGCCAGGTGGGCTAAAAAGGGAACCTGACGCCCGAGGGCTGGGGTCCATAGGAGCCTTGGGGGGATGTCCCTCACTTCCTGCCCCGCCGCCTCTGGCGCATCGGGGGGCAGTGGGGTTTGTGCCCGCTCCGCTTCCTCACACAGATCATTGCCCTGGGTTAGTTCCTGCCAGTACGCTGCTTCAGGGCGCCGGGGAGATTGGTGTGAGGTTGACACCACTCTCAGACAACCAGGCAGCGTGGAAACTTCTGCCGGGTGTGCCTCAGTGGGTCCTGGACACCGTAGTAAAAGGGTACAGGATCCAGTTTGCCTCCCGTCCGCCACAGTTTCAAGGGGTGCTGCCCACGATCGTCGGCGAGCACCAGGCGGTGGTCCTCCAGCAGGAACTTCTCTCGCTCTTGAGGAAAGGGGCCATAGAACATCCCCTCCCAGGGCGGGGCTCCGGCTTTTACAGACGATATTTTGTTGTGCCCAAGAAAGACGGGGGGCTGCGTCCGATTTTGAACCTGTGTGCCCTGAACTGTACTTTGAAGACGTACAAGTTCAAGATGCTCACGGTCAGGGTTATTGAGTCTCAGATCAGGTCCGAGGACTGGTTTGTTACCATAGACCTCAAAGATGCTTATTTTCACATAAGCATTTTGCCAGAGCACAGGAGGTTCCTCCTGTTTGCTTTCAGGGGCGAAGCTTACCAGTATCGCGTAATTCCTTTTGGCCTAGCCCTTTCATCACGTACGTTCACAAAGTGCATGGATGCGGCCCTGGCACCGCTGCGTCTCCAGGGCATCCGTGTACTGAACTATTTGGACGACTGGCTCATTCTGGCTCAGTCGAAGGCTATGGCGGCCAGTCATCGAGATGCTGTGCTCGCCCATATGAGGTCATTGAACCTCAGGTTGAACCCAGAAAAGTGTGTGCTTACTCCTACCCAGAGAACCACCTTTCTGGGGGTAGATTGGGACTCCACCACAATGCGGGCACATCTGTCTCTTGCTTGGGTTGCCTCCATCCTGTCAGCAGTGAAAGCTGTTCGGCTAGGCTAAAGCCTCTCTGTCGCTGAGGCACAGAGGGTGCTCGGCCTCATGGCAGCAGCTGCCAACGTGATCCCTTTGGGTCTGCTGCACATGAGGCTATTTCAGCTCTGGCTCAGGGGGGTGGGCTTTCATCCTAGCAGGCACCCCCACAAGTCTATAAGGGTTCCTTGCCTTGGATCCCACTCTAGGGGTGTGTCACCGTCGCATGACTCTGTCGACGGATGCCTCACTCTTGCACGACCCTGGATGGCCACCCCGCCCAGGGTCTTTGGGAGGGCCCCTATCTCTTGAAGCACATAAATTGTCTGGAAATGAGGGCCATGTTTCTGGCTCTGAACCACTTTCTCCCACACCTCAGGGGCTGCCATGTGCTAGTGCGCACGGACAGCACTGTGGTGGTATCCTATATCAATCATCAGGGTGGTCTGCGTTCGCGCCCCCTGTTCAGGTTGGTGCAGCAGATTCTGCTCTGGGCAGAGACCAGGTTTCTCTCACTGAGAGCGATTTTCATCCCGGGGCGCGTAAATCGGGAGGCAGACTTCCTGTCGAGACAAGTGCTGAGGCCCGGGGAGTGGCATCTCCACCCACAGGTTGTGGAGCACATTTGGGAGACTTTCTGCTGTGCGGAAGTGGATCTGTTCGCCTCCAAGGAGTCGACCCACTGTCCGCTATGGTTCTCTCTCCATCATCCAGCCCCTCTGGGCTTGGATGCTCTGCTGCAGATGTGGCCGAGACTCCGTCTGTATGCCTTTCTCCCGGTAGCTCTGCTCCCACAAGTCCTAGCCAGGGTGCGCCACGGCCGAGTCAGCCTTCTTCTAGTGGCTCCTCGTTGGCCAGCCCGAGACTGGTTTGAGGACCTAGTCTCCCTCCTGGATGGCACTCCTTGGGAGATTCCCATCAGGAAGGATCTCCTCTCTCAGGCGCAGGGGGCAGTCCTACACCCCCGCCCTGAGATGTGGAAGCTTTGGGCCTGGCCCCTGATGGTATTTCCTCAGAGGTATCGGAGATTCTGCTAAATGCTAGAGCTCCCTCCACCAGGAGGCTTTATGCTTTAAAGTGGAGGCTCTTTCGCCTCTGGTGTAACGAGCATGGTCAGGATCCA
>JAOTRN010018654.1:0-10061 GCA_028566695.1 Bagroides melapterus | reverse complement strand
GTTTAAGGTCACAAATGGGGGACCAGTTATCAGTGCCTGAGTCTTTGCAGAAACTCTAGCATTCAGGGAGGCAGATTGCTTCCTTGACCCTCACAGACATCTCGGAGCCTGTCATTTGGGAATCATTAAATGAGTTTTTGAGAAGAATATTGACAAACTTCAGGAGCATATGATCCGACCTGGAGACGCTACACTTGAGAGCTTGTATTGAGGAAATGGGATTACAAGCGAGATCCACTTCCTTTGATAGGAAGTCGACAAAATCCTTGAATGGTGGGTACTTGGCACTTACATGCCTGACTTCCATCACCTTACGGTTCCATCTGGAAATCAACCAATCTGGCAATTTGAGATTGACTCTCAATGCAGTCATTAAGGACTTCCAGTGTCTCATAGCTCTTGAGGAAGTCTGCAAATTCTCTTAGCTCACAGGCATTTTGATAGGCTGCTATATATGTATATCTCAAGTAATGCTAATTTTTCTGTATGCGGCATAACAAAAACTATTCAAGCATTAGGAGGCATAGTAAATACTTTTAAATCATAATAAAATCTCATCAGTAATACTGGTAGTTACTCTGGCTCATGTAATTTTCTGTTACAGACTGACCCGGCCCCCTGTTCAAGAAAGAAAATGTATGTGTCCCACACAGAAAAAGCTTGGGGACCCCTGCCCTTTTTCATACCAGTATCAAGAACTCAAACTTTGCATGGGAGGTGAGTTAGTGATGGCTATACTAGATTATTACCTCAGTGATGTGTTTACAAGTGCCCTCTAGCTAGCTAGTTAGTATGTCTCTAACTTGCAGCCGAAAGGTTATTTTACATGTGTTATGTAGCTATGCTGCTAATGTGTGCTCAAACTCCCATGCATTATGTGTCTACAACTGTAGCTCGTTAGTCACTTCACATACTGTTCTTAACATAACATACAGACATATATGGCACAAGAAGAAGAAATATCGGTGTTAAGAATTATTAGTAATTAAACTTCCCTTTATAGTTTTGTATGAAACTAACAGCACACACTCACAAAAAAATATTTTATAATTTTACCCATAATTTTCCTCAGATTGTCTATGGTACCAGAACGCTGTGCACGTGTTGGAGCTCACCCCAGTCTTCTGTAAACTGTTTGTCCTTACTTACAATTTCTTCGGATCTGAAACAGTTAGCATCCTTATCTCTTGTTGGGGAAAACCTAGCCAAACTGTTATAGCAAATCCCAACTTCTTTGCTGCTGCAAATTCTGAAGTATAAAAGTTTGTCATAAATTCTTGAAATTTGTGAATTGATATGATCTGCAGCACAATCTTTCATTCATTTTACATATGATTAAAAACAACAAAAACAAATTAATAGATAGATGATAGATAGATAAATATGTTGCTGTTTTGTAAAAAAAAAAAAAAAAAAGGCTGTGTTCTCAGGTTTTTGTAAAATTCTTGTGGGATTGTGATCAAAGTGACCAAACTTTAGAAATGTCTCTCTGTACAACCAGAGTGTGTCATTGTGTCTCTCTACAGGTTGTGTAACTGTGGTGTCACAGATGAAGACTGTGCTGCCCTGACTTCAGCTCTGAGCTCAAACCCCTGACTCCTGGGGGAACTGAATCTCTGGGAATAATCTATGAGACTCAGGAGTGAAGAGTCTCTCTACTGTACTGGAGAATCCTCACTGTAAACTGGAGATACTGAGGTAAGATCATACATTAAAACATCCTGGTCGTAATAATAGATAAACACATTCTGTATAAATAAAACACAATCACAGTTGTTCTTGTCAATACTGAATAAACCATTTACACTTTCACAGTCTGGGTTTAAAAAAATACACCAATGAACCAACAAATTCTCCAAAAACTAATTAGAGTCTGACCCTATTTTTGGTCTGATTACTGACAGTCTGATCTCTGATTAAAACAGAGATTTTGTTGAGATATGAAGCAGTGAAAAGTTACTGAAAACATTTAAATTTAATTTCTCATATACACAACTATACCGAGTACAATATGTAGTGAAATGTTTTTAACGTGTCTGTGACTTAAAAACAGAATGAAATAGAATGTAAATAATTAAAAAAGTTAATAGAATAAAATATTACACAATGACTGTTACAACATTGTAGCTGAGAACTGAGGAGAGGAAACTACAAGACTAACTTATCAGCGTGTTAAAATACTAAAATATAAAAATATTAGTGGTGTATTTAAAGTTTCTTACATTAATGTTTTTCATAATTAAAGAAAACTAGCTAACTAATCAATTAATATTCCAAAGTAATCATGCTGTAATTCTTCCTTGGGGACATGAGCCCAGTTATTTTAACATGTTTTTGACCCCTGCTATCTATTAGAAAAAAAAAAACTGGCAAAAATTATGGAATCACCACTCTTGTTCATTCAATTCTTTAATTGAGTAAAAAAAAAAAAAAAAACCTGATCAAAGACATGCCACAAACCTCTAACATTTGAACCTTCTGGATATATAAAAAAAAAAAACACTTTAAAAAAGAAAAATAAATAAAACTAGTCAATTGTAAATTGTTTTACAGATCAAGCAGAGGAAAAAAATAATGGGCTATGGAATATTTTGGCCCTATGACAAAGGCTAGGGAACAATAGGTGGGGAAAAAGACACACACACACACACACACACACCTCCAACAAAGTCCATAAATGTGGATCTATGTCACATTGGTCCAGCTTTCTTTGTCTTGCTGAAGTGCTCTGTGCATGTTTTTACATATGCTCTGTGTAAGATTGTCTGACCTGTCTGTCTAGCAAGTTCAGTTAGTCACGCCTCAGCAACAGAGAGGCACACACAGACTAGTAAGCTGGACATTTAGAAGACCATACAGAGAAGCCCAAAACAGCACGGAAGAGCTCTAGAAAGCAACTAGCAGCCATAAAATTCAAATACTTTTAGAACCCGTTTGTCATTGACATATCTTGAATATAATTTGGCATGCTACTTTGAAAAGACTTAATTATCCATTACTTATCCAGCACAAAATGTGTCTGAGCCAATTTTTTTTTTTTTTTTTTTTTTAAGTTTAATGAATTCTTAAATTATACTTTGTCTTAATGTTTTTTTCTTTGTATTAACTTCTTTATTTTACTTCTTTTTAAACCAAATATCCAAAACAAATACAATTTAAATTATCATACATCAAGAGATATTCATCTGTGAGCTGAATGACTTCCAAGTGTCAAACTTGACAATTTATGTAGTCAAAATACAACATTTTACAATGTGCATAACGGACAAAACCATGCTTAACAAATACACATTGTATAGCAATGTAAAAGGCTTTCCATACTCACTTACCTGAGATGGAACACAACTGAATGTTCAGACAATTATAAATGACAAAGCCTTTACAATTAGGCTACAGTTAAAACAGGTTTGGGTGGGGGAAAAAAAAAACCCAAATGTGGCCATAAAAGTGGCATTATATAACCAAATACCTGTACAAATAAAATACATCCATCAAAATCAGCCAATTGTAAAATAATTAAAACAATGATATTGGCTTTTCAACCTTATTGAATAGTTCACCCAAAAATGAAACAAAGATGAACAAAATGTATATAGGTTCCCCATCAGCAGAAAATTGTAGCTGGGTCAAAGGACACAAGTTCACTCCTGCAGCTTTGAAGAGAGGTTCTGCACTCTTCGGCTCATCTGCTTACTTTCTATGTCCATTATTATTTTCTGAAAGGCCTCAAATGTATATACACAAGTCCTTCAGGATATTTTAAGTTCAGTGCATAAATGAGACCAAACATCATGCTACAGGCACATGCAACAGAGGACAACTCACGTACCTCCACACCGTCAACAACAATGGCAATGTCCAGTGGATGACAGAGCATCACTTTCTCGTAGCACAAAAACGGCCATGGTGGTCTTTTCAAATTCTCTCGCCGCTTCATCCCTCTGGTCAGCCTAAATTCATAAAATACACCAGTCAAAAGTTTAAGGCAAAAATGGCTGGAATAGTGGTTTTCATATCCACATTACCTGGTATTCTTTGATCAGACAGCTTGCATCTTCACCAAGGTACATGTGGCACTTCAGCAGGCACTCTCGTCTGATGTCTATGTCTACAAAATGTGTCAAAGTAAATTGTTTTTAATAGACCAAATCACTATTGATTTGATTGCCACAAATTTATATTTATACATGCAACTAATACCTGATCCATAACTTTAATAGTGTCCTTTTCACAGATGGCTCCACCTTTGCTCCTTATAACCTGGAGAAGCTGTGAGCTCTGTCTGTCCAAAGAGGCCAAAAATCTTGGTTGCAAAGGTAAAGTCGTGATTCGTAGAAATTCTGCATTTATCAGTAAGAAAGAGAAATAGACAATTGACTGAATAGACTAATATCAAAACAGAAACAAAAGAGTCCCAGGAGCGCTTCCCTGGTGCGCTGGGAGGGAGCGCTTCCCTGGGAGCTGGGCAGCAGGACAGCGCGAGAGAGAGAGAGAGAGAGAGAGAGAGAGAGAGAGAGAGAGAGAGAGACTAAACACACTGACGGCACTGGAATCAAAGACAAAAACGGACACGGGAAAAGAAAGCTGCGCATGAGATGCGCAACCGCGGCTTAGCGGGAAAAAGGAGGAGCGCAACAGCGCGAAACAGGAGAGCAAACAGGTAGGAAAAGACGGGACAGGACAGACAAAACAAAGACGGGACTTGACGGGACTTGACGAAACAGGAGTCCGACACGAGACTGTGCACACACGAGGAATATAAAGGGAGAAACTAAGGGGGAACAGGTGAGGGTGGTGAGGAAACAGGAGGGGAGGGGTGACGCGACACCGGAGCACGCGGCGATGTTATGACAGCCTGCCGCGTGCTCCACACCAAAACAAACACAAACAAAAACAAACTAGACATGGTCTGGGCTGATCAGACCGGGGTCGTGACACAAAAAGCATTAAAAACAATATCATTAGTATAATTAGTAAACTATGCTATGTTTAATGACCTAAATTATAAAATGTTTCAAATGAACAGAGCTGGCCATCGTTCTTGCAGTTCCTGAACACTAGGTTGTTTTTCCACAACTTCTTGTCTACGTAAGGCAAACATCTTTGCCATTTTTTTCTCTGACAGTCCATGCATTGTTTCTTTTCTTCACTTCCTTTAAAAGTGCCAGGCGCTCAGTTTCAAGGTTCTCTGAGGTCTCTCCAGCAGGAAGGGATGGCACATGATTGGCCTCTCCCCGCTTAGGTCGTTTAACATTTTTGGCTGGAAAAGCATGATCTGAAGCTTTGGTTCAGAATTAACTGAAAACTCAGGGCATCCAAGGCCTTTTAACTGTGTGCGCAGGTTTCCCATCTTCATTTTAAGTCTCTGTGTTCACCCATAGCAACCATTGAACGATCCTTTTTCTGCCAAGCAAGGGTGTTTCTTGATTAGTGCCTCTGAAACTTCACCAAAGTTTGCACTGCTGGGATAAGATTTATACTTGTAGATCTCATCACATATCTTCTCCAGAATGTCAGACTTCATCTTTGGAGTGACAGTCAGCCTTGTGCCATTAGCCTTGAAAAGTGCATTTCCTCTTTCTAATTGGAGTTCAGTGTCATAAGAAAAGCGTGATATGTTAATTTCCTTCGGCCACTGTTGAGTTCTTGAAGAAACTGTTTCCGAGCCAGGGGATGAAAGGAGGACTGTATCATCAGTGTCTCCAGAGTCAAACGACAGAGTATCATCATTAGATGTCAGATCACTTGTTTGAACAGTGAACAAGTCGTCTGGCAAAGGGATTATCTTTACAGTGCCAAGACTCTGAAGTTCTCCAGTGTTTGTCAAATTTACAAATACATCACCAAAGTCTTCACATGTATGTATCTCTTCAGAGCCACCATGCGTCTCCCCCCAATTGTGTACTGAACTAGTGGATATGGGTCTGTAAGATCATGGTGCTCTAAAAGTTCAATTTTCTTGTTAGATGACTGGACCAAGACATAGGCTTTATAATGTTCAGTATATCATGCATCAAGCCTTCTAACAATAAACAGTGTTTTGTCCTGCAGTACAATCATTTGTACAATTTCACCAAACTCTGGATGTCCTGAGCACTCGCCATGTACAACAACCATACTTTCTCTGTAGGTGAAGCCTTTAAATGTTATTTCCTTGGCCAAGCACAAAATATCCAGGTTTGGGTGTTTCTGCCATACAGTGTGTGATATGTCTTCATTCAGAACATCAATGGGAAGATTAAAAACACGAGATACTTCCAATCTTGGTGTAAGGGTGCTGCACTGATACAGATGATATGCCATATGAAACTGATGTCTTCGGGACAATGATAGGAGCATATTCTTGAAGCAGTTTGTATGACGCACAACTCTTTTAAAGAAGCTATGTTTAGCCTCAAACCGCATTGTCCTCAGAGCAACCAGTGGGCCAAAATTCGCAATTAGCTCAGGATAATGCTCCAAGTAGTGGTGTTTGGGCAAAAGTTTAGTCTCAGGAAAAATCTCTTGGAATCTGATCCTGTCCTCAGATATCATGAAGGCCAGATGAGTTATAAAAGCTTTGTTGTGTGATGGAGCAACAACAAGGTCTACAATATCTTTTAAATCATTTAGTTGCCACGCAGGTTCACTGGCAGGCACTCTATCACCAATCAGAAAAGGAAAAAACCTCAACAGGCTCTAATTTTCATGGGTATTAACCCTTATTGTTTTTTTTTTTGCAGAAAATGTGAGGGGAACAGTATGGGGGCGATTTGTTTTGTCATTCCATTTGAATGGAAAGTTCTGAATTGCTTTATTGAGGTGTTCCAAGGTAAAGTATTTCTTAGATAAAAAGACAAAGCCATCTCAAGAGGGACAATGCCCTCAAAGAGATCATGTACAATATCAGGCGGGAATCCAGTGCAAACACTGAAATTCAATAACTTCTGTGAAAATGCACAAACACCTTTCACACCAAAATGGTGAGTCAAGTCATTGTCTTTGATAAATTGAAGATGTGTGGAATGAGAACCTTAAGTTCTCAGCCAGAAGGTTTCAGATCCAACTTCTTTAGTCTGATATTCTTCTTTCAGTGCTGTACAAGATCTGCAGATATATTTTCCAGAGAAATTTTCCACAAACCCTGCAATACTATGAGCACCAAGATTGTCAGCAACAACACACTGAACTGTGCCCTTCACTGTTTTTCCCAGTTTTTCAATGAAAAGTCCATGTTTCTCCAATGTGACAAGGAGAAATCTGTCATCTGTCAACGGTCAACGGTTCCAGCACTCTGTCATATCCAAAATGCTTAACATCACTGCTATTAATTAAAGCAGCTAAATTTATAGCAGACAATGATGACTGACTTCCTTCATGTAAATTACCTAATGTCCAATAAACTCCAAAAATTTTGTGCTTTTTCTTCGAAGTGCCAAGGGGGTTACATATCTCAAATTCATCAACATACAGTATTATAGAGCTAGCAGGTTCAGAAAGCAAGTTATTCCTTTGGAAGTTGAGTGAATCAAAAAAGCACTTATAATTACATTTATCACCTCTATACACTGATTTTAAATGAAGGGTATTATCAAGTATTTTCTGGCAACTCAGAATTTGCTGCCGAGATTTTAGAATTGGAACATATTGAAATGTCCTTTCATCCTTTTGATCAAGCACATACTCTATGGGCTTTACTACTGAAAAATGTTCTTTGTAGAATGACTTCCGTTTCCAGGCAGTGGAAAGGGGACCATGCTCTCCGATTGCTGTTTGAATTGGATGTGACTGGCAAAGAAAAAAGGCTAACTCATCTACAACTTTATCAACCTCCAAATTATGTTGCTGCAGTAACTGATGAACAGTTTGATTAACTGAACTGAAACTGTACTAATTAAATACTGCAACTCCTGCAAAAGGTCATCAGTGGCCACACTAGGTACAAGAAAAACATGCTCTAACTTTAATAGGACTGAGGCTAATTTATACTCTATAACTTTGGACAAGTCTTCTGTATTTTCTGTGATAGGGACAGAAAGGGTAGGTACATCAACTGAGACATCATCAACTGATTCAATATCATCTTCAGCGGAAAGAATAGGGCATGGGCTTTCAATCACAACAATACCAGGCTTTAAGTCCTCTTCAGAGAATGATTTGTGTTTTCTGGACTTGTGTGTCCTAAATGATCCATAAATAAATGATCCATAAATTGGTTTTGTATGAGCACCCACTAAAAATACAAGGAACAGTTTGATTCTTTTTCAGATGCTGACCAATGTGATGGAAGTAATCTGTGAACGATGATGTGTGTGTATTCACAAAGCATGCATTTATAAATTCTCAATGCATCCTTTTCAGGTAGATGTTGGGGATGGCTCCTTGACAAATGGCTTTTCAGAGAACTCCAGGTTTTTAATGAGCAAGGACAGTCTGAATAAGTACAAGGATAAGCATGATGGCATCCAAAATGCTTATGATCAAAATGCTTGAGAAGCTCAGATCGCTTGGCTTTGGTGACACCACATTCTTTGCAATTCCACATTGAGTTACTTGCGTTTGTTTTTTTACTACGAGAACTACACCAGGTTACGTATTTAACCCGGTTCCCTGAGAAGGGAACAAGACGCTGCGTCGAGTTGACGCTATGGGAACTGCTTCTTTGAGGAAGTTGTGTCTGAAGCTCTGTGTGCACACACACACCAATTTGAAGGCTCGGAAAGAAGAGGTGGCGACAATCAGCCTGCGAGGATGAAAGCCCGCCCCCCTGAGCCTGAGCTGAAATGGCCTCATGTGCAGCAGACCCAAAGGGATCACATTGGCAGCTGCTGCCATGAGGCCAAGCACTCTCTGTGCCTCGGCAAACAGCTTTCACTGGGAATGGTTTGCTTCCTACTCGGAGGGCCACTCGTATCAGGTAACATGGAGGGGAGTGACCTCTGCTCCACGCAGACTCTCCACTTTTGTCCCACAGGGTTCAGTACTTGGCGCCTTTCCTTTTCTCTCCGTATACTCGTTCTCTTGGCGAAGTTATTTCCTCTCATGGGTTCTTGTACCACTGCTATGCTGATGACACTCAACTTATCTTCTCCTTCCCACCCTCAGATACTACAGCTTCTACTCAAATTTTAGCATCGTGGATGTCAGCTCATCAGTTGAAGCTCAATCCCAGTAAAACTGAAATGCTGATCATTCCAGGTGAGACATCCCCAGGTCAGGATCTTTCAATATCCCTACACAATGACCTGATCTCCCCTTCAGACAACCTCGGGCTAACCATGGACAATCAGCTGTCCTTTTCCTCACATGTTGCTAACGTGACATGGTCACAGGATTCGGCCATATTTAACCACACAGGCTGCTCAGGTAGTTGTTCAGTCTCTTGTTATTTCAAGACTGGACTACTGCAACTCACTGTTGGCAAGTCTACCTCTTAACTGGTATATTTACTCAGATCAAATTCATCCTGCTTCTCTGCTGATGTCAGTAACACAAACACCAGATCAGACCACTGTGAAGAAGAGAGTTCACTTTGTTTTCCGGATTTCAGGTAGTGTTGGATTTCCTTCACTAGAGAATTATCACCCAGTACATTCAGACAATGGAAAAGATTGATGGATTTCTCTGTAAGAAGTTCTTTAAATTTAAATTTAAATCAAGTTTTATTACACCGTGCGAGAATCGTTAAGGAAATTAGGTTTCACCTTAATAAAGGGGCTTCATCTTAAAATTATGCCTCTACTAATTAGTAATGTTACTTGCATCATTGGTGAGCTTCCTGATGTCAAGAAGATTTGAAAGTTCTAAGTCCTTGAAGCAAGTTACAGATTATTCTGAGATTATTCAAACTCTCACGGTTTGGAGGAAAAACTTCCCTAGGAAAACAATTGCCTTCAAATAACCCCAAAGATAAAAGTCTAAGGGGGTCGGATCGGGATCTGCCACTGGGTATTTTAAATTGCTACATGATTATGTGTTTCCCTCTTTATGCACTGAAGCTGGCAAGTTCCCTGAGTTTTTCCAGCAAGATGGTGCACCACCACATTATGGGTGTCAGGTCCGAGCATTCCTAGATGAACAGT
>JAOTRN010018652.1:0-10064 GCA_028566695.1 Bagroides melapterus | reverse complement strand
TACTATATATACGCCCTCTTTGTCAATAAACTTGAGGGGACTTCTCTTGAACACGTCTCTGTGTGTGTTTCTCTGAGAACTCTCCAGGCGCGCCTGGATAGCATCAACCTATCTCAGTGGCGACTGAAGGTGTTGACTAAGCTTTAGGGAAGGCAGATCAACGAGTGAATAATCAGAATCAATCAATATTTTCCCTTCAGCATTGGACTCTGAAGAGCTCGATGTGGACTGTGTTGTGCATTCTGCCACTGAATTGCTTCCTAATTGCAAGTTATTGCTAAACTATTCCGCGTGGGTCTGGCTGTATTCAAGGCAAGTGCATAAATCTGATTCCTCCTCTTCGACTCCGGTCTGAGGTCTGAGGACTGATTTGTGAGGACTGAACTCAGAGATGCTTATTGTCACATAGACTCTTAGCCAGAGCACAGGAAGTTCCTCAGGCTCGCTTTGAGGGCAACGCTTGCCAGTATTGTGTTCTTCCTTTTAGCCTAGTCCTGAACCCAGGAAAGAGTGTGCTTTCTCCAGCTCAGAGAACCACCTTTCTGTGGTTCGTTTGGAACTCCACCATGAGTCAGGCACATCTGTCTCTTGATGTGGTGGCTTCCATCTTTCAGCAGCAAAAACTACTCAGCTAGGCCGAAGCCTCTCCGCTGCCGAGGCACAGAGAGTGCCCCGCCTTGTGGAGGCAGCAGCCAGCGTTGTTCCTTTGGGTCCCCGCAGGCATCCCCTCCGATTCATAAGTGTTATGCGCAGTGGGCTTTGTACCCATCTTATGTGGAAAGAGCCCGGTTCCTGGCCTTGGTTCCCACTCTAGGGGCGTATCATTGTCGCAGGCCGCTTTCGACGGACGCCTCGCTTTTCTGACCAAGCCAAAAGCTATGGCACCCAGGCATTGAGGTGCTGTGCTTGCCCATATGAGGTCTCTCGGCCTCAGGCTGAACCCAGGAAAGCGTGTGCTTTCTCCTTCTCAGAGAACCACCTTTCTGGGGTTTGTTTGGAACTCCACCATGAGACGGGCATGTCTGTCTCCTGCTCTGGTGACTTCCACCTTGTCAGCAGCAAAAGCTATTCGGCTATGCCAAAGCCTCTCTGTTGCCTAGGCACAGAGGGTGCTCGGCCTCCGGGCGGCAGCATCCAACGTTATTCCTTTGGATCTACCTCCTATGAGGCCATTTCAGCTCTGGCATCAGAGCATAAAAAAAAAGCTGGGGAGCGACCTTGGACGGCCGCCCCGCCCAGGGTCTATGGGAGGGCTCCTATCTCTCAAAGCACATAAATTGTCTGGAAATGAGGGCCGTGTTTCTGGCAATGAAACACTTTCTCCCACACCTCAGGGGCTGCCATGTGCTAGTGCGCACAGACAGCACTGCAGTGGTGTCCTATATCAATCATCAGGGCGGTCTGCATTCGTGCCCCCTGTTCAGGTTGGTGCAGCAGATTCTGCTCTGGGCAGAGACCAGATTTCTCTCTCTGAGAGTGATTTTCATCCCAGGGTGTGTAAATCGGGAGGCAGACTTCCTGTCGAGGCAGGTGTGGCCGGGTGGAAGTGGATCTGTTCGCTTCCGCGGAGTCGACCCACTGTCCGGTATGGTTCTCTCTCCATCATCCAGCCCCTCTGGGCTTGGATGCTCTAGTGCAGACATGGCCAAGGCTCTGTCTGTACGCCTTTCCCCCGGTAGCTCTGCTCCCACAAGTCCTAGCCAGGGTGCGCCACGACTGAGTCAGCCCTAGTGGCTCCTCGTTGGCCTGCTCGAGTCTGGTTTGCGGACCTAGTCTCCCTCCTGGACGGCACTCCTTGGGAGATTCCCGTCAGGAAGGATCTTCTCTCTCAGGCACAGGGGGCAATCCTACACCCCTGCCCCGAGATGTGGAAGCTCTGGGCCTGGCCCCTGAGGGGCGCCAGTTCCTAGAGGCTGGTATCTCATTGGAGGTATTAGATTCTGCTGAATGCTTGGGCTGCTAGGATTTATAGGTGGAGCTATCCATGATTCCCTTTATCTCAACTACAGCCACAGGTCCAGGTAAAGACAAGCAGAATCATAGGATCTGTAGTATTATGCTGCCGTCACCATGCTTCACTTAGTATGATGAACTGTCTTGTTTATACATCAGAATAAACTTTTAGAATTACGTGCAAAATGTTTTACCTCAGTCTCATCATACCATAACACATTTTGTGACATGATTAGTCTGTTTTTAGGACTAAATTCTGGATAAAATTGTTATTTTTCAGTAGCTTACTTTGACATTTCAGCAACAAGAAATTTATTCAACAGAACAGAAAGGGAATGAATCAGCAATTGAAATGTTACATATATTAATTTTAATCTTATGCATACAACTGATAATAATGCCCTGGAAAAATCTATTATAGTTGGTCTTTAAATGTATTATTTTTTATCTTGTGAGAAAGGACCTCCATCTAGACCTCCAGATAAGTGAAGAATATGCATGCAGGGAACAGCCATATATTCCCACAGCTCCTTTACTGCTCCCCTACGACTCTAGGCAGCCTCTCCAAGACATTTTCTTTGTTTTTATTTGTCTTTCAACTTCCAATATCATGTCAGATGTTACAACCCATGAGGTATGTGGAGTTATATGTTCTGTCTCTGTGTTTTTTCGCGCCGTTTGAGGGATGACGTCAGTGAAGGCAACCATATAAAGCTGGGACGGAAGCAAGCCCCAGTAGCGTCGATGCTCACTTAGCTCTGTTGTATTTCTCTAGTGTTCCGTTTCGTGAATTGTGATTGCTATTCTGGTTTAGATTCTGGCTTGCCTCGATTACAAGTTTTGTTTTGCCCTGTTTCGGTTTAGTTGCTTAGAGTAAATATTTGAATATAGAAATTGAGTTTTAAATATTGATTCTGAATATATCACATATAGTAGGGGTGTGACTGCCATTTTTGTTGGGTAGTGGGTTTTTGTCTTTGCTTCTTGGTTAGGGAGATTAGGGAATGTAATTGTATTTTTGTTTATTTTATTTTGTTTGTGTGTATAGGTAAGTTAGATCCTAATCAGTGTGTTTTGTTTGTTATTTTGGCCTTTGTCCAGCCTGAAGTCTGTCCCGGTTCACTGTGCTGTACATACAAAATCACAATATATCACCTTGATTTTACGGCTGTGTTTGTGTGTCTTTTTTCAATATACGTAATTCTAGGGCATCATACTCTGTTTCTGCCCATCTATTACGTAACCCTGTGCCATTCCTCATGCTGTGATTTATCTTGGTTTGAGTTTGTATTTATATATCACAAAGCCCCACAGATTTAACTGGGGTGTGTAGACATTTTCTATCCACTGTTCCTACATGAATACACTGATAGTTCCTCACAGTGTTTATGGTTTATAGGACCATGGTGGATGATCTCCCAGAGCGTTTTTCTATTACTGTAAATGTAATAGAAAAATACTGTAATCAAATATTCATAGAAAATGCAACATTCTTATACAAAGTTTAAACATGCATTACATTAAACACAAAAATATATAAACAGTATGCAATACACTGCAACAGTGACTTTTAACAAGCAATTAGACACTTTTAAAAATGGTCTTTTATTTAACCTGCCAGTGACTTAAACGCTAAAATTGTATTGTATTGTATTTATTATTGTATTGTATTGTAATTATTTTAATGTAATAATAATATTATTATTAATAACAACACTAATAATAAAATAACAACAACAACAATAATAATAATAATAATAATAATAATAATATTTGTTTAAAATATTAACCGTTAGTAATAGGCTGCCAATTATGGAGGAATTCTGACTATACTGTATATCTCAGAATTGTGACTTTTTCCCTGCGATAGACATCCACTAGATGGCGACATCTGACCGCAGAACCTGAACCACGCAACGTGACACGTCTGTTACCGCGTTCTTACAGCAAACATTGTCAACAGAGTTGTGCACAGCATCTCACGTCAACAAGGTGTGATAATACTGTATAATATTTAGCATTTAAAAATTAACTGACTACATCCATGTAATGAGCATCAGTATAGCTGATATAGGCCATCTTTGCGTGAAAATCACGTGTGGTTTTGGAACGTTTCTGTGTGAATCCATGCAAATTATTATTGCATATTCGGTCTTTATTGACCCGGGATGTTCATTTAACTCAGATGGATCTCTAAACTGCTGTTACTTAGGTAACAATGTTAACAATTATAAAATAAATTATGTTTTGTTATACTTTGACGTTTTCGTTGTCATCAAACTGATGTAAAATATACAGGTAATGTTACAATTACACACTAATAATTCAGGCACCAAAGTAGTCAGAGCACTTTAACATTTTTATCAAATTATATCAGTCCATCCATTCATCATTCATCCATTTTCCAAAATGACTTTTCCCCCTGCAAAGTCAGAGGAGGATTGGAGCCTATTCCAGCATCTCTGGCCAGAGGCAGAGTACACTAGCTACAACCAGAGCACTCTCTCTCTCTCTCTCTCTCTCTCTCTCTCACACACACACACACACACAGAGAATGGTGTGTGAGAGAGAGAATGGTTAGCCAAAGAGAGTGACAGAGCTTGTTACCCAGAAACATCATTATACCGAAGACGGTTGTATTTTTTATATAAGGAAAGGTTAAAGGGACCACAATAAGAAGAAACAGTAAAGAACAGATTAATTAAGCTTTAGTTTATCGATTTTGTTTGGTTTAACTTCAAGTTCACCTTCTAAAACTGGCACTCCTTTAATTCGTTTAGATGTGTGTATGTCTATTTATCATTATTTGTAGTAGTAGCATACAAGCAAATACCTTTGTTATGGATACACATTTATGGTTTAAATGCTGGCTATACATCAGCAGCACAAGAATGTAAAATTAATAGGGATCATAATGTGCAGTGCAAGTGTATAGCATCAGAAGACTTGGAATAATAACTTAAATAAAATACCTTTATATTCTTCTGCTTTTTTTTTTTTACAGTAAAAAGTCAACTTTAGTCTATTTTTAGGATTCATTAATACATTCATGAATAGTTTGTTTGAACTGCCCATGTGCAATTTGGTTTTCAGCATACTTTAACTAACCACTGTTATTACTGATAATGGCAATCCTAAAATAGGTTCCATTTAGAAAAAACTGAATGCTTGACAGTTTTTGAGGCAAAATGGCTGGCAGAAAAATCGTCTGATTTTAAATCAAATAATTTAATTGTCTATTTTGTATAGACAAGAGCTAGTTTGATTTTAATGATTCATTTTGTTTGTGTTTAATCACCCAATTGTAGGGCACTCTTGAGAGGCAGACACAAAAGAACAGCACAGAATCAGGGGTCAGGTGCAAAATTACCACATGTGAGTTTATTTAGCTGAGGGTGAGGGTGTGAGAGGGAAGGCGTAGCACCAAGGTTATGTCCACCCAACAGGCCATGCAGTGAATTCAGGGATGTGAGGAGGTGAGAAGTTTTGCCCAGGATCGTGGCAAAGGTTCAGCAGGCACAGCGCACGTCTTTTAGCTGGAGGTGTCTGTAAGAGAAACAACAAATGGGCCACTAGTTCGATTACAGCTTGTAAATTACAGCTTGTAAATGCTTTTTGTAGCCAGCCAAGTGTCTTTCAGTTCTTGTTTGAGGGATTTTTGTATTCCAGTTCTGTGAGATTCCTGGGCTGTCTTGCACACACTACTCTTTTGAGGTCTATCCACAGATTTTTGATAATGTTTAGGTCAACTGACTGTGAGGGCCATGGCAAAACCTTCAGCTTGCATCACTTGAGGTAGTCCAGTGTGGATTTTGAGGTGTGTGTAGGATCATTATACATTTGTAGAAACCATCCTCACGCCAGGTCCAGCAGGCACTCCATTACCTCCAGTGGCGTATATGACCCACCAGAGTTCTCTAGCGTCCAGACAGCTATTTTGGAAGAGAAGATAAAACAAAGACAATTGGACAGTCTCTGCTGACAGGTAGACTCACTTGCCAACATTGAATATAACTCGCTACAGGACCAAGCTAAGCAAGCTCAGGAGGATGTGCAGGAGGAGGCTCTCCACACAAGCGTAAGTTGCAGCAAGCAGAGACTGAACTGGAGATAGCTAAGCTAGTATAATTCATGATTACCAAAGGCCCAAGTACATCTCCTCCAGACTCTCCAAACAGCCCCCTATCCCTGTGTCAGTCTGCATTAACAGATACCGCTGTCAGCACTCCTCCTCTTTAGTCCTCCATGTACTCCATGTACTTGGTCCTTTCAGTCACCCAAAGTGACATCAAGTCATACTGTCCTGCTGAACAGGGCATTTTAGGTCGTTCAGTCATGTCCCAGCAGTCACAAAGACCACCCCCAGTGATATCACCTGTACCTGAAGTTGCAAGTGCACCATCTTCTGGAGCTTTCCACATGCTAGCTGTGTCTAACATACCACAGACTGTCTGTAGTTCAGCCCCAGTAACAGCTTTGAGGGATTCAATGCAGCTTCCTGCAGCAGCTACAACCCATGGCCATTGCTGCACCCCTCATGATAGCTCAGGCTTATAAGACTCATATGCTATGTTGCCTACTGTGAATCCTGTGAGACTGCCACAGATGGGTATGTCATGTTTCGAGCATCATTCAGTCCCCAGCAACCAGGCTTCAGTCTTGACGCCCACTGCTCACAACTACACCCAACCATCTCCAGATCCGGCTCCCCTGGTATGGAACTGTTCATTGCATCAGCCTATTGTATCCCCCGACCCACATTACCAGTGTTAGAAAGTGGAAGTGAGAGTGACTTTGCACTGTTAAAATTAGCACTGGACGCTTTGTTGACTAATCACACCCATCTCAGTGAACAGTACAAATATCAGGTGTTGCTAAGCCATCTGAAACCGCCTAGCTCTCAACAGCTAGCTAAAGCATTTATGTACCATTCATTCCATCCATTCATTCGCACTATCTGTCCAGTCCTTAGTGGGAATTTTGAAAACGCTTTGAGGTCAGAATGGTCATGTGCAGCTCCCATGTGGATCGTCTCTTGTGCAAACTGCCACCAGTTTATCGCGATGGGTTCATTGAATACTGCTTAAGCAAGGGCATTCTTTGAGTGGGTGCTGACAAAACAAGCTTCCTGATTTGGCTGCATGGTTAGAGATAAAGTCTCAAGCCAAACGCATTTCCAGCAGAGCTGCAACCATGTCCCAGGATCACACCCATAGGCCATATGGAAAGGCAAGCGGGGCGACCTATCCACGAGAATGTTCAGCACAAGAAAGTTAAACAGTTGCCGGAACTAGGAGCCTATAAATCCAGCTTCAAGCCAAAGCCATTCTCTCGACATTGTGACAACAGGGACTATTAGCTCAACTCTTGTGACAATGTCAAGAAGTTAACCACAGCTCAGGTGGTCACTTGAATTAAAGAAACGCTGCTGGAAATGTGGCCAGACCCATACTGTAGAAACTTGCAACCTCAAGCATCCATGTAAGACCTGTAAAGAGCTTCATCTCACAGTCCTCCATGACACCTCCAGAGCTGTACTCATGGTAAACCTACCGCCTACGCGGGTTTACTTGGACAGACCGAACCATTCTCCAAGGGTCACGCTCAAAGTGGTTCAAGTACTCACTTTGTCAACTCACAATGGAAGAGTGCTTAAGCAGCTTAAGCCAGCCTGTAATCCTGAGGTTCTTCCCTTACAAACTGTCCAAAAAAACCACACAGCCCTCGAAGGGTCATCTGTTTCAACAACAACTTTTGTCTGAAGGAGGTTTTGACATAAGACAGTGGGCATGCAATGTACCATCTGTGATCCAGCATCTTCCTGTGGAAGCCCAGTCACCTAACAGTGAACAATGGTTGACCAAAGCTAGCATAGACCTGCAAGAGCCCACTCTTGGCCTGAGGTTGAACTGCCTCAACGATACACTGGGTTATAAGGTGTGTTCTGCAGAAACACTGGAGCCTACTATGAGGAATATGTACAAGACCTTGGCAAGACAGTATGACCCTCTAGGGTTCATCATCCACTTTACTACAAGGGCTAAGGGTCTTATCCATGACCTCTGGAAGCAAAATCTGGGTTGGAATGATCCAAACAAACCTCTACACCTACTAGAAAGGTGGTTAACCTGGGTAGAAGAAATCCCAAATCTTCTTCAATTGCAGTTTCTTTGACCCTACACACCAGCCTGTGCTGACAACCCTTCTGCCACTCATGAACTCCACATCTTTTGTGATGCATTGGAAAGACCATATGACTTAGTAGCCTATTTGCGTACTACTGGTTATGAAGGGCATGTCTATACTGCTTTCATCTTGGCCAGATCTAGAGTGGCTCCCAGAAAATGCCCATCCATGCCTCATCTGGAGCTGAGCGTGGCACTAACTGGTGCTCAGTTAGCCACTGTGATACAGACTGAGTTAACTCTTCCCATCAATACAGTCACAATCTGGTCTGACTCCACCATTGTTCTGTACTGGTTGACATCAGTGTCTTGCCGCTACAAGACACAGACTCTTACCCATTCGGCTGAATGGAGGTATGTTGATTAAGCACAGAACCCTACTGATCACCTCATGAGAGGTCTGACAGAGCTAGCATGTCCTCATCCATGGAGCTCAGGACCAATAATCTGATCAATGGCCACCAACACCTGTAACTGAGGTAGAGCTCGAAATCAGTGAACTAAAAAAAGCTGCTTTCGTTGGTAGCCTTGCGGTACCAAGTTTTTCACATCCAGATCCAGGCCACTTCCACACATGGCAAGAACTTGTACAGGTCACTGTTGGGTCCCTGCATGGGGCAGCTGCTGTGGACAGTGACTTGCCTGCTGAGGCAGCTGATTACGATAAAGCAGAGAAACAACTCCTGGCACAGGCCCAAGCTGATTCATTTCCAATGGAAGTCAAGGCTCTAAAGGCTAGGCTATCTATTCCGTCTGACAGTCGTTTAGCCTCTCTCGTTTCTGGACAGCCTTATCCGCCATTACCTCCAGAGCTTACAAGTGGAGGAAGGATGGCAAGGAACTTATTGTGAGTCAAGTAGTTCTGATAGTTGAACTGCAACTTCTGCACGTCCTTTGGCTGGTAGGAGCAGTGACTGAGACATTGGCTGGACCCGATGGTAAAGTTCATACTGCCCAAGTCAAAGTTAACAAGAAAATCTACACCCGTCACCCACACTAGTGAGGCTGATTCCACTTCTGCAGCTTAGGGACAATGTTTCCGATACTGCAGACAGGCTTTCTTAAAGTACAATTATCCTCACAGATAATTGGGGCGGCTGTGTCAGAAAGCCTGCCCTCGGAACTAAAGTTGTTTCCACTCAGAATAATTTCAGTGCCACACCCGGGAAGATGGGACTGAGAAATGTTTAGCCATCCACTGCTATAATGGTCTGTTTAATGCGTTCATGATTTAAAGTAAGTAATAATTCCATGTGTAGTTAAATTTGGTGTACACTCCTGATCTATTATTAATGTTTATGACGAGTTTTGTGCTGTTATAAGCATTTTATTGCAAATGCGGCTTGCTGTTAGAGGCGTGGCCGTAGCCATGGTGCTTTATCATGTAGTGTTAGAAGTGTTTTAGTTTACCTGTTATCTATATTTGTGCTTGTTCCATTGCACTACTGTATTTTACACATTGGGGTTTGTGTATATAGAGTTGATAGCCTAGGTTGTGCGTGCAGAGCATGATGTTAACTTAATTAATGCAATTCCTGGTTGTGTAACACATTGTCACTGAATGTTGTATGTGATATTTCTTATTTTTCTTTAGACTATTAGGACAGAACATTACATCATTAGTATACTCTTGTTATTCTTGTGGGCACAAGTGGGAGACTGTTTAATTCAATTCAATTCAATTTTATTTGTATAGCGCTTTTTTGACGAGCAGCGAAAGCAAGCACGAGCAGCGAAAGCAAGCACGAGCAGCGAAAGCAAGCACGAGCAGCGAAAGCAAGCAGCACAAACAACGCTCCAAACTACGGTACAAAAAATGGCTAATATTCAGGTTGTACAGTGTGTTGAATGCGGGATGTTTAGACACTCTTCCTCCGTCGTTAGCGATAAGTTTTCTTGCGACAGGTGTATGTTAGTTAAAACACT
>JAOTRN010018651.1:0-10065 GCA_028566695.1 Bagroides melapterus | reverse complement strand
CAAGGCAACGAAATGCAGTTAGCATCTAACCAGAAGTGCAAGTTAGCAGTGCAATATGAACATATATACATAAACATGTTATATATAAACAAGCTATATATAACATATTAACAACATTTATTCAACATTTATGGAATCACTTTTGCACAATCTGACATGAATTTGCTTTTGTCTTATTGTAAGGAGAGAAAAAAGAGGCTAGTAAACTCGCGTCAATGTACAAAGTATGATGCATCTACTAAATAAAAAAAATGACTTGCTGTAATAAGAAAACGATCCATTGTGGGGTCATAACATACTACACACTCACATAGCCATAGATTGTTTTTCTATGACAGCATGGGTTTTATTCCTTAAATAAACAATATCATGAGAAAAGAGTTTTCACAGTGTGGGTCAAACACACATTACCGAAAACACAATATCTCAACCATAAAAATGTAGATAATTGCAGTATTTCATGGTTTACTGTCTATCCGGAGCTGCAGGCAATCAGATGCGAGCTTTAAATCTGTTCACTAATGAAAGGAAGTCAATCTCTGGTGTTATGAATAGACTTAATGAAGTGGATGATACTGATGGAAAGAGACATATGACAGATTTGGAAATAAAGCTTATTAGCACACTATTACATTCTGCGTTTAATGTGTGGGCTAAATACAGCAGAAGCCAAAATAGACTGACATTTCAGCCCTCAGTGAACATCCTGTGACACCACAGCATGTGATCCACCTTCAAATACACAATAATCAATTATAATTGACAGAAAAAATGGAATTTTTAACAGTTGTCTATTATGTTTCACAAGTTTAACATGTACACAAGCCCAATCCTTAAAAAACAACAAAAAAACTAAGATGAAAACTGAAATCTAAATAGTACTTAATAAATAATCTACCTTCCTGCTCAAAATATATAATAAAACATTATGCTATTGCCCTTATTGAATAACACAAGAGACAAAACATGGGAACGTTTTTCAAAGAATCAAAAGATGTCAGGGAAAAGCAGCTGTAAAATTTTGTAAATTTACTTCAACATCACAGTTTTGAAGGCCATTCTGAAGATTAAGCCACTTCTTTATGAAAATGAGGTTTAAGACATGTTTTTGTTTTCCTCATGATGATAAGATCTTTATCACAGCGATGTTTAAAGATTTCACATTAAAGGTTTAATAAACCTTGCCAAGGCAGTTGAGTGTGTGCATTATTACGAAAGCAGATCAAAGAGGAAGCTATGAAGTCTGTGTGGGATTGTGTTGAAAGTTTTCATGTCAGTTAGACAAGAAGTTGTCAGAGGAGAAACTCAAGCTCAGCTTTAAGCATAAGGATTAATCGGATGAATTTGAATTATTCATACTGCTTAGACTTATTTTATAACTCCTTACCGTTCTCCAGGAAGGAGACTCCAGCAACACTTTGCAAGACAATGGGTTCGATTTATATATGTCACTGTATTATTATTATTATTATTATTATTATTATTATTATTATTATTATTTTTCATTATGTTACTTTTGACTATTGTTTTTCTTTATTTCTGTTTTTCCGCACTGCACTTTAAATGTACAAAATGTCTCAGAGCTTCAGTTTTCATTCACTAATAAATCATTCCTAATAACATAATAACACACTCTAGTAGGAAAAAATATTTTTTTCTATTTTTTAGACATTAAGGAAATCTGAGGTTAACCAACAATATAGAGAAACTCCAGGTACAGGAAATAATCTTTCAGAATCCATCCAAAGACATCTTTGGTCTCCATGTACTTGCTATAACGTTACATTAGGAAATAATTTTGCCTGTTTTTATGGTTTGGTCTGTTGTTTGTTTTTTGTTATTGCATTATGCATCATTTTTTGTTAGAATTAAGTTGCATTATACAATGGACGCTTAAAAAAAGCCAAGAAATATATTTTTTACAAACTAAGCACAGCTGTATTGACAAAAATATTTTTAAAACCCAGTATAAGCATAAACAGATAAAAACGTAATACTCATATTACAAATAATTTAATGTACATCTTGCATCAGGGTGGATAATAATGCAGAATTTTTCAAGCTGTCACATTCTCCACCAAGCCACCTGTTCTCGTTGCACTATACAAAAGATTAATTCAACTTGAAACTTAGCCATTTGCTAGTATTCTGAGTATGTTATGATTATTATTCATTACTGAATTATTATTTGGAATATCGTGTAGATAATTTCCCATACTTTTCTAATATTTTTACAATTTTGTGGTTGCTAAAAACACAGCGACAAATGGGCTTCATTCAGCATTTCATTTCCACTAATTACTCTTTAAATCTTTACACTGTTTTAGGATAACTTGCTTGATTAGCCATTAGAAAATCGTTACCATGTACAATGTCCAGGAAAAAAAAGTTATTCGCCCAACATCTTGATGTAATAGAATCTGTGACATGACATTCAGATCACATTCATATCATTCTCAATTAAATAATAATAAATGTAGTTTAATTCTAATATTGGAAAACAGAAGGTGGCATGAGGCTTCTAAATGGATAAAAATACAACAATTTACAGGCTGTTCCTGAGACAAAATGAGTAGGTTACATCAGGGAAAGAACTAAAGTGTAGAGAATTCTGAAGATAATTATAATGAACACAGGAAAGAACACAGCAAAATGAACACAATTACGCACACTTGCACTTATACACACACACACACACACACACACAAGACAGAGTAATGGTTAGTATGAATACTATTGTTTCCACACACATGGATACACATACCTTTGCACTGGAAGGAAGAGTGATGTGTTTCAATATTATTAATTCATTCATCTCTGATCCTGTTTTTTTTTTTCCTGCCAGGGTCATGTTATCCTGAGAACAGTGGAAATGAACTGGGAATACGCCCTGTATGAGATACCTCACTTGCACACTCATTCACACCTTCAAGCTATCTTTAAGAACATTTTTTCTCCTTGGGAGACAGGAGGAAAAATAGCGTATCTAGAAGAAACCCATGCAGACACAGCAAGAGCATGCACACAAACTCCACACGCAAATGCCAAAAAAAGTACATATATTACTTTCCCCGCTCGTCTTCTTCGGACTAATTGCATAGAAAGAGCTTTCTCCACCATTTCCCAAAATGAACAATACAAATAATGACAAACCACTGATTTAGAGGGTAAAATGTTTCCTTTGTTCTCCTGTCATCAGTGAAAATCCTCCCTATAATTGTCTCCTAGCAGACATATATAGTTCTGTCCATCATATAGAATGTGTCTCACAATCTTCTCTTCTCTATCTTTCTCCCTGATTTGTTTGGATTTATTTGTGAGGCACTTTTAACAATTTGCATCGTCTCAAAGCAGCCTTAAAGAACAGAATTTTTTTATGACGATCTTTTTGCATTTATCTCTATTTATCCCTCACGAGCAAGCCTTACGTGACTGTGGCAAGGAAAAACTCTCTTAGATGGTATGTGGAAGAAACCTTGAGAAGAACCAGATACTAAATTCCCAACCACCAGCCAGCTCTACTCTATCATATGACACAGCTTCCACATGGGGAGGGTGAAGGCTAGTACATGATTCCTTCAAAACACATGAACTGCTGCATCACTCAGAGAAATGCACTGCCCTCTTATCTGTCCTCTTCTACATAGATGAGCCACAGACAGCTGCAGTTGGCTAGGTGTCTCTGTGACTGACAGACAACAAAAACAATCGACAGTGACATCACCAACAACCTCCACAGGAGTGAAGGAACCACAGTAAAGTTTGAAGAAGACTTTTAGTATTATTTACTTGAATTTCCTTTAACACTGTATATTTTCACACATCTAAATGGCTTGTCTGCCACCAAAGGTACCATGCTCTGTGTTGTTTAACACATCCAGGTGTAAATAAAAGGAAATTACTGTATATCTGATATTCGGATCAATCATCTTATATAAAGACCCATCTTTTGATCTCAGACCCAAAAGCAAGGAATTGGGCTCCAAAACTTTCAGATGGGCCTGTATAACATAACGAGTAGAAGTCAAGCCTCTTCTCTGTTTTCATTGCTTACCATGTAGAACTATCATTTCAAGCCCCAGGCTTGCAGATGCAATAAAATTGACAATATTGAATTTTCAACAAAACAACTTTTTTTTAAATAAAACAAATACGTGGGGCTAAACAGGTTTCAGCCGCAGGAACTATTGTATAAAACTGAAAATCAATGCACAAACCTAATCTGTAATGTGTGTACATTTACCCTTAGGAGATCTTGTCTCATACAATAATTTGTTACAGAGGAATATTATTTAACATAGCGCTGTCATCATATTTACTGTATAATCGAACTGAGGATGGATTCTTCCTCATATTTTCTGAGGGAGTTCTTACTTCACACCATTGCCTCTGACCTGCTCATTAGGATACATTTAAATGTAAACTTGAACATTAATTTTTAAATTCTTGTAAAGCTGTTTTAAATTAAAAGTGCCATCCAAAAAAAAGTAAACGAATGGAATGATATACTGTATATATGTATGCAATATCTCACAAACATCACAGCCAAATGTTGCTATGTTGATGTTGATAAATCAAGTTATTTCCAAGCATAATGTCAACTACATCAAGCAACAACGATGATTTAACTCTTCGACTATTTCTGCTACTAACAATCATCCTTCGGTCTTGGGCAAAATTGGCCACTCTGTAAAAATATCCCTGAAGCTAAAAGCACCATTCTGCAATTACTTGTTAGATGTTGTTATAAACGATGCTAAAAGCTCACCTGATCCCTCAATGCATTTGCTTTCACCCTGTTTTCATCATGAAGCAGAAACCCAGAGTCCAAACAGAAGAAATAATACATCAGTCATTCATTTTACAGTGTATGTATTCACGTCAAAATTATTTCATACAGTATATTCACAAGCTCTATAAGCACCTCATGCCCTTTGGGTATAACTTGAAAACACTGACACTATTAAATATGATGAGGATAAGACAAAAAACTGAAACATAACATAAAATTCCAATGCTTTTAAAGTGCTATATGAAGCACTGTGTCAGGGTCTCGGGAACATGGACTCAGGAACAGGGAAGCAGACCCAATTGCGGGGATAACATCCAGCACGATTTATTAACAAAAACAGAAAGCACGCAAGACAGGACATGAAACAAACAGGCTATTACATATGGAACTTGGTCTCAGTGTCATCAAAAAGATCCATTCACCTGTTACATATAATTTATTAATGCCGTTTTGTTGCACTGGGGTTGCTAATGCACACTTGTTTTAAAATAAATTTTATTTTTGGTTTCATTTAACATAAGTGTATTTTGACAATATTTTGGAGGGGGGGGGGGGGGTGATGTCCGGTTGTCTTTCAAACAACAAGTTAAACAGAATTATGTCTGTTGCATATGTTGTGGTTTAAATTTTAATACTCGTATCAAGAAATGTCAACGCAAAAGCTTTTTTCTTGCTTTTGCTTTAACTCACAGAGTGCAAATAATGCGTTCGCTTTTCACCAGCTATAGTTGAACCCAATTTTATCCTCTCATGTGGCCTTAAAAAAAACGACCATCTTTGATGTAGCTGGTGCAGGACTCAGCTGCACAAGATCAAGAGATTAAAGCACAGCTGACCCCAGTCCAAGTTCTCACTGCCTGCTACATTTACAAAGTCATTTTATTAGCTTGTAGAATGATAAACACAACAAAAGGATACATTGCACTCTTCCCAAAACATTGAAAAAAATTGAAATTGGTAGCTAGTTATGTTGCTATAAATAACTGCTATGAGTCATATACTGTATTTGTGTTATATCTATCATCATATGTAATTACATATCAAGAAGAAATGTCAAAGTAAAAGAACTACTTGTCACGACTGGGCTTTGAAAATACTGTATAAAAGATGTTCAATGATGCTTTTGATGCTTATTCATATATATTATTTAGAAGTATCTTGCAGTTTTCTTCAGTATTACATCTTACGCAAAATATACTGATTAATAAAGCAAGGACTTACTAATTCAACATTCAAAGCACAAATAACATAGATCTTCTAACATTAATGCCACAAAGAGCAATTTGGGAATAAAATAAACATGTTGGGAAAAAAAAAACATTCTTTTATATTCTTTTGGCTTCATTTGTGAGCCAAAGCTATGATCTCTGATCTGATATTAGTACTGCATTCAAGTACTTTCCTAGTGCTGTTTGGTATAACTTACTTGA
The DNA here is from genome assembly GCA_028566695.1 of Bagroides melapterus. Taxonomy (NCBI): domain Eukaryota; kingdom Metazoa; phylum Chordata; class Actinopteri; order Siluriformes; family Bagridae; genus Bagroides; species Bagroides melapterus. The sequence goes on along the minus strand of JAOTRN010018651.1, from coordinate 3,843 downwards.
GATTTACGAGAGATTTGATGTGGATTATGGATTTGATATCTTAAGACCTCGACGTTCTGTAAATTCAGCTTCTTCAGGACGTGAAAGAAAAACCAAAGTCTTGCTCAGCATTAGTTATGATTGTAAATTCCATGAAATCTGAGCACAACTCTTTAAGACCATTGCCTTCAGTTTAGGTGGTACAGACCTTTCTTTTTTCATGTTGGATGTTTGTTTTAATGTGCTTCCTCAAAAAAAACACCCCCCCCCACAAAAAAATAAAAATAAATTAAGAAGAAACAAGTTGAGCAGTAGCAATTTAACGATCTCAATTTCATGGTCAAGGTTTAAGAATAGTATCAATCTAATCTGTTTAGAGAGTAGCTGAAAGTAAGGGAAGGGTTCAGCTTCAGTCTTTAATTGAAGGGAGTAAGTGACTGACCTTTTCAGACTGCCAGGGGAAGTCCATTCCACCACCTGCTTACCAGTACGGAGATGAGTCTTGATGCATATCTTGTAGTAACATGGCAAATGGTGAGTCAAGTCAAGCTTTGCTAATGGCTCAAATGGTATGTGGTGAAAAAGCAAGATAATAGCACATCTAAATCAGCCTTGGAACACTACCTTGAAAGCTATTTCATGTGTAACAAATCTAACAGGTGCACAGTTGAACAGATAAAGCATACCACGGCATACAACAGCAAACGCATTCGTGTCCTTTGTGCCGTTTGCAAACAGACTGACAGCTCTTCTTAATACGTCGTTCTATTTTCTCTACATCAACCCATTCATCATTTCAAGATCTCCAGAATGTTTCAGAGCAGTCATTGAGTTTCCACCTGAGTAACATTAACTCAAGTTTCATTTATCTTCTACCTCCTGATGTCTGCTTATTCAATCTCACTAAAAGCACATATCAAACATAACAAAGAACTATGAACTAGTGTACCACAAAAAAAGGACTCCTATAAATGGTTTTGTAGTTTTGTGCTTTTATTTTGTGCATGCACTGAATGATAAACGCCACTGGGCTGTACAAAAATGACAGCAACTTAGAGCTATAGTGCAGTTGCAGATGTGATTTATCCAGGCTGTGACTTTCTGACATGACCGTGAAATATTTGTGTTGGAATAATTTAGTCTGTGTAATCTTTAGGATCTTTTTAAACTGTTGCTTTTTGCTTAAAAGGTAGTCAGATTCTCCCAACCCCATTCACTCAGTTCATGTCTTGTTTACGTTATAATAATTGTACCTGGTTTTGAGACTAGGGGCTCTCTACCTCCCTAGTGTATCCCTAGCATCTCCATGTACACTAGTTAGAGAATTGGTAAGGACCCTGACTCACTACACACTGGGATACAGATGACTTGATTCACAGCAGCATGACTACATACTCATAAAAACTGCCATTAATCAACGAACAGGATCATTCTATATTCAATATTTTTAATGTTGTTTAAAGTACATTACAAAAAAAACACTAACATAATCAGCCATTGTCAAAGTTTTCTGAAAGTTTGTCCACCAAATTTTTCTAGCTGAAAGGCTTAAGAAAATAAGATGCCATTTCCAGTAAGGGAACATAGTGAGCATTGATGATTGCTAGTCTTTGTGGTGCATTGTGGGAATTTTGAAGCTGTGAACATTCCATTGCCAATGTTTAAATAACCAGAAATCATTTTTTAAACCTTTCTTTGACATTGGGCATTCAGATAATATCTGAACATTTTTAATAGTGGTTTATTTTTAACATATAATGTTTGATCTGATACAGTATTCAAAAAAGAACAATTAAGCAGGTAACAGACACTGCTCAAGTTGGCACCTAGTCTGAGCTGTTATTGTGCTGTGTATCTCATATACAGTCACAAACAATATTTGGATATTCCTATTTTTGCTGTCTATGACAGTATATTGCAGTTGAAAGGAAATAAATTAAATATGAGCTCAAAGTGCAGATTTAATTAAAGGGTAATCCCTTCTTTAAAGGCCCAAAAGTAATTGGACAAACTAACATAATCATAAATTAAATTCTGATTTTTAATACTTGATTGCATATCCTCTAAACACACACAGATATGCATGCCCATGCTATAAGCGGGGTTGGTTACGTCATGAGCAGCGCCCTCCCTTCTCAATACTTTTGTCTTTCTATCATTCTGGTACAAGCTGATATTTGTCTCATCTTTCCATAAGATGTTTATACAATTTGGTCTCCCACTGCTTTGTATCCTTTGTTAAACCCTCTGTATGTTCCAAATAGATGATTTGGTCACCCCTATTATTTCTGTAATCTCTGTGTTGGGTTTGTTTAGATTTTTCTGCCAAATGATCAAATAATGGCTTTGTTCACTGGCACTTCTTTGGACATTATCCTGAGCGTTAGCAACAGATTTAAAATACAAACGCCACACATGAAATCAACACCGACCCTTAGACTTTTTATGTGCTTACTTCCAAGGAAAATAATGAGGGAATAACACAGACCTGGTGATTGTACATCTGTGCAGCCAGCTGTACAATTACTTATGATCATTTAAACAGTGTGTTTGTGTGTGTGTGTGTGTGTGTGTGTGTTTGTGTGTTTACTTCACTAACGAATACTGTCGTATAGCTTGTAATACTAAATTAGAAACAATAAATTAGGTGCAGGATTTTAATTCCGCACCAGAATGAACGAATTTCCTCTATCATAGTAATTTCCTCTACCACTTTTATAATCATTATTCTTCAGTCATGTTAGTAATTAAAAAATAAAAAAACATACCGATAAACTCAGTGCTGTTTCCGGGGATTTTCTACAGTGACGAATAATAAATGGCCTATGAGCAGATTAGGTTTAGACACAAGTAGCGAAAAATGATTGAAAAGGCAGGTTTAAATGCGCTACAGAAATCACCACCAGACTTTCATATGTCTCGGGGTCATTAAATATATCAAAGAGAATATCTAAAAGTCCGCAAAAGTCCACGAAAGTTGAAAGAATTTTTCTTCTTTTTTTTTGAAATGCACAAAAAAAATAACGTTACTCACAAGCCACTCACCTGTGAAAATGAACAGCATCAATATCAGGTAAGTTTGTCCTGCTGGATATTCCATGTCCGCTTCGTAAACAGTCCTGGAAATAAAGTGCTAATCTTTAGCCTTTTTTTGTTTCCGATGAAAACGGATGAATCAGCATCCACTTACAGAGATGCTTTTTTCTTACAGCACTTTGCTCTCATACATTATAATACTGATGCTGCGGCAACGCGCGCGCGACTTACTGACTGACTGACAGACTGCAACTCGACCCTGTTTATCTCTCTATGTCTCACACTGAGAGTTTCCCCATCACTCTTGGTCCTAATGCCGCCCTCTCTCAGGGAATTACAAATGTCCGCTGTATATACAGGCAGGGCTGGAAAACCGTTAGCGAGAAAAGGAGTTCAATCATCTGATGTTTTCTGAGCTCTAGGAGTGAAGTCTTCACTTTCTGACTGTCTCAACATTGTTACAGGTTGCCTTAAGCATGTTGACTAAGGGATAAGCATTACTTTGCTTTCAACGATTCATACTGAGAAAAAATGTTTGATTGTGATTCTGGTTCTAATGTGTTGGTTGATCTGGTTGGTGTTGGTGGAGTTTATTCCCTTCAGGTTAGCAGTTGTCTGTCAGGTTGATATCACAGGGGAAATGTTTAATCTTTGAAAACATTTCTAGTCTCTAAACAGATTATTGCTGTTGATTCAGGTGAGTGATGTAGACCGTCTATTCTTATTATGAGAAGAAAGATCTGCTAAGTGAGGAAAAGGTGGCCTGAAATTACCAGTAAAGAACTTTTGTATCCAAATGGCAACAAGTCATTCCTATATGCTGCACTA
>JAOTRN010018650.1:0-10069 GCA_028566695.1 Bagroides melapterus | reverse complement strand
CTTTTTCAGAACTAATACTGAATAGGAAACCTAGAATTTGAAATTAAATGCATAGCTGAACACAACTTTAAAAAAAAACCCAAAACATTTTCAGCACATTCTTTGCTGAATAACTTCCTGGGTGTTGTTAATGTTAGCGCAGATGTTTACTGTGTTAGTTAGGCCAAGAAAAAAGTTTGTGAAACCAAACACAATATAACAAGCTAACAGCACACATACAGTAACAGAGCTGTCATGAACACTCAGTTAAAATGAAGTACTAAACAATAATAATAAAAAAAACTCAATGATTTCATGTAATAAAATAATATAAACTAAAAAGGATTTTGACATTACTAATTTCTCTTCCTTACAATTTGTCTCCCTTACAGTACTCATGAGTCATGTTACAGACACTGTAATATATATTGTCCAGGAAAGAAATGCATTCTAAATAAAATGGATAAAATGAAGTATAGTTTTATGGTGCCATATGATATCCATTACTCAATTATCCAAAATTATCATCAGTTAGTTGTTTTCAGGTGTTTATCAAGCAACAACTTTCAAAGGATCTTAGAAGCCACCTTATAGAGATGCGCATACATGGAAAGTTCAACAAAAGCATTTCAAAAGACCTTGTTTATCAAGCCAGTACAATGGAAGAAGATAGGGGGCGTCCTACATTGATCACACCCATATAGAAAGAGGTGAAAAAGAAAAAGACCTGAAACAAGAGGACAATAACGCAACACAAGTAAATCTAAAGAATAGCTGAAAGAAGAAATTCATACTTTCTAATGGCCAACTCGGATGCATAACACACTAGAGATGCTGTGATCTGCATGTTTTGTATGGGAGAAATTCATTCTAAACTAAAGGAAAAAATAAGAGGAAATAAAGGATTCACTTCTCTTTTTTCCTGTCTGCACTGTGTGATATAAACTTGTATACTTATTACTGTTTGTGTGTAAACTAGTTTAGTCTATTTGGGTTTGCCTATTAATGACATAAAGAAAGATCAGCCTATTTTCTTATGAATAACCAATGCAAAAACCCTGGTGTGTCCATAAGGTGCACAAACATTTCCTTGTATTTTTATTACTACAATTCCCGAGCCCGACATGTGTGTGTAGAGTTTGCATGTTCTCCCCGTTCCTCGGGGGTTTCCACCGGGTACTCCGGTTTCCTCACTGGTCCAAAGACATGCATTGTATGTTGATTGGCATCTCTAATGAGTCTTGTGTCTATGTAAAAAAAAAAACCACTATGATTGGCATCTCTAATCTCTAGTGAGCCCATAGGAGTGAGTGTGAGTGTGAATGTGAGTGTGAATGTGGCCCTGTGATAGACTGGTGACCTGTCCAGGGTGTACCCTGGATTTGCCTGTAGATGGCTGGAATAGGCCCCAGTTGATCCCTGTGACCAGGGTAGTCCCAGAAATGAATGGGTGAATGAATGAATGTGTTACTACAAGCAGTTCTCTGATATCTTTTTTATGACATTTCATATTTACAGTTACATAATGGCACTGATGAAAATGCCACAAGATATGGTTTGATAGATTTCAGTAACATTTTTCATTTCCTCTTTCAGATTTCATTCGATTTGCATTGCTTGCACTCCTGTGACCATATTTCTGAAATGAGAATTTAAAATGCAGCTCATCAAGGATTTATTCCTTCGAAAAATCCAGCATTTAGGCAACTGAAAGAGAACTTTTTTTTCTTTCTTTTTTTTGTGATACAGCATAGCAGAACAGAAATGTTCAGTATACATATTTAACCATTAGATCATTTAATCCCATATAATCTTGTGTTAGGCAACAGATATACCAGTGTAGCTGTTTGTTAGTGCATATTATGTTCAGAATAAATTATCTGTTTGAAAACAAACAGGATGCAGCTCCTGTTTAGTGCATGCATGTGTATGCATGCATGCAAGAAAATGAAAGTATGAAATGCTCTGCTTAAAAAAACTTACATGTAAGTGAAATCTTCTTCTTCACCTGCAGCAGAAAGGAAATGTTTAAACTCAGTACAGAAAATTAAAAACCTGTGTCTATGTAAAAAAAACCACTATATTACTGTTGTGTATTAGAAAGCTATAGCTGACATTAATTATGTAATAGGATAGTAGGAAATTATTAGTCTATGTATTAGGGTGGTAGAATTATAAATAAATGAAACATTATAAATGACGTACATCTGTTTTAGCGCAGCTGACATAAAAGCTCAGTGAGCTATGGCATCCATCAAGTGTGATCGATTCCACTGTACCAGCAATAACTGGAGAACCAAAGACCCATGTCTTGTCCTGATAATTGGCCACTGGTATGTCCTAATGAAGAAATCAAAAACTTAAAGACAGTAGCGTAAATGTTAAAATGTAAACTTATTCACACTACCAGTTATGGTCATAGGATCATATGTCAAAACTACATTCACATATTTGTATTGATCATAGTAACAACATGTATTGCAGTCTAGAAAAAGCTTGCTATGACCTTGTGATCAGGGGTGTCATGCGCCTACTTTTTTCAAGAGGGCACAGTGTGCACAACACAGAAAAATGTGACCTGGATTTTAAACCATCATCTTTGTACACCACAAGGGTAAACTGCACATTAACTCTGTGTTTGTGAGTCTTGTGATCTTTACGGATGAGGGGTTTTCGCTGGAAATTTACGCTGTAATTCTTTTTATTCTCTTTCTGTACAAAGTCTGCTGCTTTAAAAATGTGCAGCCATGAGCCTGCCACCATGCACAGATGATGATTAATATAAATGAAATAATCTGCCAGTGAAGCAGTGCCTGCTGCCCGATGAAGTGTGTTAGACTTATGTATGATCAAAACAGTGAATTCTGAACATAGAATTGCTAATATCTATAATAAAAAAATCCACAATTAACAAATTGTGCAGACATGTACCCTCTCAGTTTGAATGGGCATGACACCTTGGTTGTTATAATACAGAATATGAAATGAAACATGATGTCTGCAAGACTGAAGGTCTGGGCAAATGTCTGAGATGTATTCTACAAACTTTGCTGCATTTACATACTTGCTACAGCAGGTTTAATAGTCCTTTTTCATGGATTTCATGTATATGAGTCATTAATTTTTTAATTTAAAAATGACTTTTTATGGGTTGTGTTCAGTTATAACACAGCCAGATTATCAGTTAATTTTTCCCCAAGAATGTCCTATGAAAATAACTATAATTCTATTACAAGATATTAGTCTAATGTTTAGACAATCACATCATATTAGAGATGACATGAAACGAATTTTCTGATGTATGACACTGCTCATACTTTAACCGGGGTTAACTATTAATCCTGGTTATTTAGAATTTGACATTTTGTACTGAACATTGCTACATTGCTAGGGTTAACGTTATTATTTGCATATTTCAGGTATTTCATCAACCATGACTGGATAAACAGTGTGTGACTGCATTAATGTCTTGTTTCATGCTTTCACCACAGAAAGAAATTTAGACTCAACTCTTTAAGAAAATCTCTTAAAATCTAAAAAAAAAAAGACGGTTACTGTTACCTTCAAAGCTTTGTAATGCTTTTTGACCTTTGAAGTCTGTCTCATAGCTTGCTTTAGTCATGTTCTTAAAATATGGTTATTTTTGAACTGTGCCATAACTGAAAATTGTGAAGTCTTCTCTTCTGACACTATTCCTGTCACTAATTTAAATTTTTTTATTTCTTCCTCAATTGTTGCCACTACTGTTTATACAATGCGCAGGGGTTCTGTGCACGTGACATGAGTAAGACTTTTAATTTGATTGTGTTTCTGTTGCTAAGCCTCTAGCTGTAATAATCTAATGCCACGTCATTTCACACTGTATACATCTGGCACCACCATGTGGCTGAAAAGTGCAAACACAGTCCCATGCTGCATCAGAGCAGTGTTTCATAAACAATAGAAAAGACCAAAGTGGTATTGACCCCACTTCTAAATTACAAGTGTAATATTCCTCTCCCTGGTGTTAAAAGCAGGGTTTAAATTGCATAAGTGCAGTGTGAAAAGCCCTCTTCACCCAATATCAATACTCAATTATGTTTTTAATAAAACCCTGTAAAAATGATTTTACTGAATTTATTTCACTGAAGACAGGAAAGATACAAAGCTAAAATAATGAATGTAGTATTATTTATTAAATTCATAAATACTAAACAAGCAATTATAAAGTATGAATAAATTAAATTAGTCGCTAACTGGGTCTCCTCATATATAAGCATTTCCTTTTTTAAAAACTAAAAATTAAATTTTAATTCTTTAGTTTTGTTGCTGTTATCAGATTAGTGCCATTTTCTACTTACAGTTAACTAAATAGACACAAACTAAGCACTTTTAGGTATCTTTTAGTTTAACTGCAAATTTGAGGATAAATGTAAAGGTACAAAAGTGATCAAATACTTACTTTAATAATCCATTGCCCATGGCAGGTAGAGTCTCCCAAAATGACTTTTATAGGCAATGGAAGATGGCACTGGACTTTGCCATCTGTTAGCACTGTGCATGGATATTGAGATGCATCTGGTGACTGGTTGATCATCAGGTAGAACAGCATACCTAAAACTGAGAAACCACACCCAAACACACACACACACACACACACACACACACACAGACAAACACACACACACACACAGATTTAGCTTCATGGTAGTTGGCACTAGTAGGACAGTTACTACATATTTTCCAACTAAATAACCTACACACTGGTCATGAATAATTAGATTTCTCAGGTAAGGTAGGTTAAAGGGAAGAGAACTTTAATGCAGACAATAGCAAACAATCCCATAAACCTGTGTCAAAGTTTAAAACAGACAGTGGTTACACAGTGGCTAAAACCAAAAATAAAACCAACATGTCTAAGAAGTAGGCAAAGTAAAAAAATTGGTAAACACAATGAAAAGGCTGAAAAAGCAGGAAGAAAGTGGAGATTAAGTGTATCCTTCACAAGTGAAAGGAAAGAGAGTCCATTAAAACTGTGAGTACACGGTGACTGTGAGTGAGAATGCATGCGTGATTATTTAAATAAAGACTGTGCTATAACCTTCACATAAAGATGAAATGCTTTTTCATTAGTAAAGGTTTTGTTAACAAACTTTGTAAGGCTGAAACTATACACACTGCATTTATGCATTTTCATTTTTAACATGTGCCACACATTGAGGGTTTGATTAAATAGTTGCATCTAATAACAAGTCAGTTTTTTTTAAATTAAAAAATGCTTGATCACTCAGATGTCAGCATATATTGACCAGTACAAATTCACTCTTTTTTTTTTTTTTTAAACCTATTGAATGCATCATTTACATTTATATTTACATAATTTGGCAGACATCCTTATCCCTGAACTTAACTTTGATTGTACACACAATTAACCTATAAATAAATGGTATCTAATGCCAGGTTTTTATTACTCATTCCTAGCCAAGCTTTGAGCACTTGGTATGCAGTTATATAATAAAACAAGCATAAAAAGAATTTATGATCAACTTAAAGATATAACACATTACAAAATCAATATATAACGTTAAAGCACAGGAGGGAAGTCTGTAATTGGGGTGTTGTTGATGTCCAGTGTGCATACAGTATATAGTGAAAGCAAGAGTCAAAGCTAAAGAGCTACAAGATCCAGTTTTCTGCCTTTGCACCACACGACTCATATCTTATGCATGTTTTATTGTGACCTTTACAATTTACTTTGCAATGTAATATATTTCATTTACTACAAACATCTTCATCTTCTTCTACAAGCATCATATTATTATTATTATTATTATTATTATTATTATTATTATTATTATTATTATTATTATTATCGCCGAACATCATCATCATCATCATTATTTTATGACATTATTATTACATGACTATTAATATTATTACATGGTTCTTAATATTATTACAGTGTTCTTGAGTGTATACACACACACACACACACACATACATAAACGCACCAAAACCTGTACAAGTTCTAAATAATAATTATAATAAAATAATTTGAATAAAAAAATCTTTTGATATTCGCCTGTTAATAAAGCTGTTGTAACTCATTGGCAATTACACTTTCCCCGCTATTTAGTACTGAAGGTCGCCAAGATTTTGACTGATTTTCTGAATGCGACTGTTCTTTGCATGGCAAAAGATTTTAAGATCCACGTAACCTTTTTCCGTTCCGGACCCACTTAACCCCTCATGTTTCTAATCCCTGCTGTCTTTTAACAAGAAACAGCGGTTCTTATATATTGTATTATTTTACTATAAGCATTACTTCCACTTTCTAATAACATAATCCAGATATAACTCATGATGACAACTGATTCATTCATTTTACAGGGTTTGTGAATGAATGACTGCAGTGAACATCGCGTGCCTCGTATCACTTAAGAATCAGGAATTAACTGTTACTCAAAATGGCACAGTAGACAAGTTGCGCTGTAGCGAGGGGAATACCTAGTACTGAAAAAAATGAAAGATTGAAATAAACGTCTCCGTCAACTGCGCGACAAAATGAAAAAAATTATAATAATTAGAAAGATAAAATGAGTACAGAATCGCAGGCCTGGCCGTTTCCCCACATTGCTGTGAAATCGCGACACAAGCAACAAATTTAACTCGGTCTCGTGCTGTATATTGTGATCCAGAGAGTGATCCAGAACTAGTGTGAAGATTCCTTTAAAGTCCTAAAAAAAAACTATAATCTAAACTCCGAACATCAAATTCAGGATACAGCATATCATGTGAAATTACAAAAGCACATTTATAATTTGAATAATTCCCCATGTTTTCTAGTTTATTGCATAAAGTCTTGAATGAATTAATTTATCCCACTTCATACTGTATGTGTGAGCTTTGCTTGTTGAAAGATTTTCGTGTTGAAATTTCATTTCACTGTCATTACAAACAGTGATGAAAGTATACACGTAAAAATAATCTGTCAGACCTTCATTCCCACTAAAGCTCCTACACTAGACATTAAGAATTCCCCTTCTCCGTGATTCCCCTTGCACTTCTCTTCTAGAAACCTAAGAAATCCTGCAAGTGCAATCCAATACACCTGAGGGATAGATAGAGATACCTAAATAGTGTCTTAGTTTATACTCTTAAGTTTTTTTCCCTTTTTTTCTCCTCCCCCTTTGTCATTCTGTTTGTATAATTCTGTAAAGCTGCTTTGAGACAATGTGAATTGTTAAACATGCTATAAAAATAAATTTGAATTCAATAGTGCAATCCTAACCCTCTGCCTACTGGTTCCAATCCCTTCCAATATGGACAAGATATCCTCTCCTAATACTATTATCATTAAGGTGCAGCGTTTTGAATCTGATGTATGCAGCAACTGGGAACCAGTGGGGGGAATGCTGCAGCGGGGAGATGTGTGAAAACCTAGGCAGGTTGAACACAAGTCATGCATTCTTCTGTATCAGTCAACTGCCTCTCTCTGTCATGGAGAAACCTCCAAGGTCCCAACCAATCTGGCTTCAAAGTGACACATTCCACAGAAGCTGTCCTTCAGTCAGATAATGTAGCTCACTCCTGGCAGGCCTTACTTTGATGGTTATTCAATTATTCTATTTTCAGCAGTCTGGAAACCCCCCCATTGCAACACTCCTTCACTGGATTCACTTACTATTTGTGGGCTTACTGTATTATACTGTGTTATGGACACAGGGTCTATTTTGTCACAGTGCATATGCATGGTTTTCTGTGTGCATGTTGCAGATGAAGGTTTCTTTGCAGAGAATGTGACTTTTCAGGCATAATAAGTCAAATTGTTTAGTTCATGTGAATCAATTGTCTAAAATAACTAAAATAACAATATTCACATATTTGTCTTAAATGTAATGCTAGAACAAGTGCAACACAAACACAAACCTGTCCTTAATCCTGTTACAACAGCAACTGACATCCTTACAAAATCTTTAGACTTTTCAAAGAATCATTCAGAGATCACGCCACCTGCATGAGTCACCCTCACATGCAAACCTCAAAACATTTCTGCAAAGTTGATTCTTCTTTTTAAAATATCTGTTTAAACTACATTCACAAAAAACGAGAAGTGATAGTATTTGTTGGAAAAGGCTCCTTGATCCTTTACAGTCTAATGTTCTATTATTTTCTATGACGTATACAATGTTATAGACTGCATATACATGTAAGGTACAGTATTTGTTCATATAAGCCTTTGTTTTTGTAATTAACACCAATTAAAATTCTCTTAGCCCAGTTGAATCAACTTGAGTTAAATAAATATCATGGGTACATGGGTACAATTATTTATTTTGTTTGTTTTATGAAACACAGTCTACAGGACAGTGTGTCCTGAATCTGAATCTTTACCTAATTTTAAATGGTACCCAGTACTGGTAATATTATGCTGCAATCCTTAATTTTCAGTGAAAAATTGTTAAGTGCCTTATTATTGTACCTTATGTATGATTCCAGATATTTATTAAGTAATAACACTAACCAGTTTACCTATACGGGTGTCGGCTGAGAAGGTTTTTTGTGTACATGTATTCCAGATATTCACAATTAGTTCACGCTGTAGAAATTTTTGATGTTATGTGTCCAAGCACAATTGTAACTTTCGACTAACTTGTAATGTCTGAGAACCTTGATGAGCAGGTTTTGGGTTTCATTATTATTATTATTATTATTATTATTATTATTATTATTATTACTATTATTATTATTATTATTATTATTAGTAGTAGTAGTGGTGGTAGTATTATCATTAAATTAAATAATAACAATAATAGTAACAATAACATTAAGAACAACAACAATAATAAAACCTGATAAAATATAAGAATATAAAAGATACTTGTGTCGTTTTGGTGGTTTTTTATTTTTAAATGATTTTAATTTGTTTTTGCATTTTTTCGGCTATGTTCCATAGAGCACGTGTTTCCCATCCTGCACGTAGAAGAGTTCAAAATTTACACAAACAACCTGAACTCAGCCCAAATATTACAGGAATTATTCTGGAAAAAATATTCTCCTCACATGAGGTCGATAAACCAAGAGAGCATATTTATTCCGGTGATAATTCAAAAGGTCGCACCCGTTAAAAATTATTAAATAACCAATGATAAACATAATATAATTGCAAGAGATATAAGGTTACAATCTTAGATGAATGCCCAAACCGTATTGGTTTATTTTTATTTAACATTAACTGAATCACAGCTCAATTTGCCTTTTTTGTTTGGCCTGAACACACTGGCTTCTAGCTTACACCATGCGCTGAAATGTAATATTCAATTTGACATGCTGTACCATTTGTGTACGGATCATCCTCTGTAGCCTAACGTGAATGTATGTAATGTGTAAAGAACGTTAAACGTAGAAACATTTATAACTTTTTTAAATAATCAAAGAAAATAGTTATCCATTCACAACAGCAGGGTCATGAAAAAAGTGCTAATTATCACTGCAAAGACATTGTATTATTATTATTATTATTATTATTATTATTATTATTATTATTATTACAATGCGATTTGTCTCCCGATTCATCATCGTTTTTGTAGCACGTGCAAAGTGCAAAAGTGTACTGTTAGCTGTGTATAAGATAAAAGCTCTAAAGCAAAACCTATTTTTTCGACTTCGTTTTGCATCAGTCATTTCAAGAATAATTTCTTATTTCGAAACAGTAAACATGTCTATTAACAAAGTAAATACAAAAGTAAACGCGAAAAGGGTCTTACCGAAGTTCATCTTCGAGATCATGATCTCCGTTGAACTGTCTATGAATGCAGTGAGCATGAGTCGAAATGGAGGCTGAGGCGGAGTCTGTTCCAGCGCGCTCAAACAGAGCAGTTACGCCGCCTATGCTGCAGTATGGTGGCTGTTCTTTGTGTCTTGTTAGATCATGCATGATTTGTGATGGAATGTCACAATAAAAGCTTAGAAGTTATTTCTACTGATTATCCACTTGATATAGCTGAATAAGTATGGCCAACCTCTAGTGGCCAATAACAGAAACTTTGTTCTTCTTCTTCTGCTTTTTCTTGAACAACAACAGCATTATTATTATTATTATTATTATTAT
>JAOTRN010018648.1:0-10088 GCA_028566695.1 Bagroides melapterus | reverse complement strand
TCTGATCAACATCCTCTTGTACTAGAACTCACAGTTCAGTGCAGAACTGAAAAAAGAGCCAAGTGAATATCATTAAATCTCATATCCTTTTACATAAATGGGGCAGAAATACTGAGTATCATTAAGTCTTGGAATGATAATGTCGACACTCTTAAATACAATATAATGATAATGATGAAATAATCGGTAGATATAATAAAGTATTTAAAATTCTATCTTGAAAAGTATCTCAGTGCATCTATTTCACCTTCTTTCAAGGGAAAGTGAGGCAAATGTGAATGTATGCCTTTAAATTACATTTAAAAAAAAAAGGTAGTTTTAAAAAAATGTTTTGTTATATATGCAGTGTTATTACATAATCTCCCTCTGCTTATCTAGCTTTCTATCTATCCACCTTTCCATCCATCCATTTGCCTGTCTAAACTATCTATCAATCTATCATGCAGCAGCAGTTATGGTCAAATAATTGTTTCATCTGGCTCTTCTCTGCACAACTGTCATGACAATGTCCAGTGTAAACAACCCTGCTGATGCTAGTAATGGGACCTATTAAAAGAAAATTTAGTGCTATAATTGCAACACAAAACCAAACCGGAGTGAACACGGGAATGGGATGAACAAAAAAAAAAAACGGAAAACATGAAGGAAAATGGAAATACCAAAGGTCCAGCCCACTACCCCCTCTCAACAGAGGTCACCTGGCAAACTGCCAGGCTTGTCAGGATGGGCCAGATAGAAAATGGGAACAAGAGTGGTCGAGGATAAAAAGCTGGGGGGGAACCCAGGTCCTTTCCTCTGGTCTGGTTTCTCTGGTTTCCTTCCCAGTCGACTAGATATTGTAAAGCCCCCACCAGAGCTGCATATCCAGAAGCCTTCTCATGGTGTAGTCTGGGTGGTCATCCATGACCTGGGCACAAGAAGAGGGGTTGGAAGGAGGGTTCAAGGGAGTGAAGTGGACAGGATTCAGTTAGATATGGATATGGATGGATGTGCATGGACCTGGCGAGCTTGATGTGCCCAATGGTAAACAGACCTAAAATATTGGGAGACATGAGTCTGTTTTGATTTGAATGCCTTTAGAGGAGGAGCATACGTTCTGCTCTGGCTGGAGTCTGGGTGTGACTATGGTAAGCCAGGCAGATAGCATTTGCAGTATCCATTAAAGTGGACTTATATGGGTAGAATAGTAATGTTTCCTTTCTGTTTGAGAACAAGGGAGGCTGTAACGAAGGGAGCATGCAAAGGGGGACCTACTGGTGACAATGAGTTATAGTCAAGGTAGCTGGTAGCTCCAGATAGAGCAGTTGATAGTCATGTCACACCGCAGCACTATTTCCAACTTCTGATTTGCACATTCTGTTTTGCCATTGGTCTGGGGATGAAATCTTGAGCAGAGGTTAATGGTGGCCATGAGAGTATGGCAAGAGACATTGACAACAAGGTCAGTGGCTTCATGGGTTATGCTGGGGATTGCCTGAGCTCTATGACTAAACCCTAAAAGTTAACCGAGGAGCAATGGAACTTCAGCTTTGACATATAGGTTAATTTCAAGCAGCCACTGTCGGACTTAAGGGTGAGAAGAGTCATTCATTATGCCAGGTACTCAAAGTGTCCCAGGGGGTGTTGAACACTTATCCATTTGTCCCCCTCTCCGACTCCATCTCTGACGAGATGATATACATTTCACAGGTCTAACCTTGAGGAAATGGAGGGCCCGTGAAGTGGTTCAAAAGCAGATCTGTGGAAAGACTATGGATACTTATTTTTTTTGCCATGATGTTGTTGAGGTTCCAGTAATCAATTCAAGGGCAACCATAATGATCACTTTTGCCATGAAACAGAATCTGTCCCACACAGGGAAGAAAGAGGTTCTGATTATGCAAGCAGTTAGTGAGTCATTAATATGGACTCCATGGGGCAGAAAAGGTTGTACAGAGGGAAGGGAGGCAGGGGGTCCTCAGGATGCAGGTTGATGACAATCCTATCGGTGATTGAATGTTAGACCTATAGAGTCTCTTGTACTATTGCAAAGAGAAATAATTCATTTTTGTTTTATACCTTATTCTACAGTGAAACCAGTTTCTCTTTCACATTTACGCTTAGATTTGACTAAGCAAAAGTCAGCTGATGACATTTCTTCTTCACGGCTTTGCAAACCTATGTAGGCTTAGCTACGGACGTTTAACTATTTGTATTGAGCATCTGTATGAAGGTTTCAAGTAAAGGCTTACAACAGAAGAAAACTGCTTTTGGACATTTGCTTCACATGCTGTAAGCAGCAGTTGCTTCGAGGTCAAGAGCAATAGAATTAAATGTGATCAAGCAAAGATTTATTTTCATTTTTGCCTTCTAAGCTTGACTCTGCATACCCAGCTCATAACAACATGCACGTATTTGTACATATTGCACACACCAGATTTCTAGTAGCATTTATTTTTATTTTATCTTTTATTCCCACCTTGGGCAGACAATTGTAATATTATTGTTTGTTTAAAAACTAATTCCCAAGCAGGAATAGGTTTAGGTCTTAAAGGATTAAACAATACGTTGTGGAAATAGACAAGTGCTCATGCAAATGGGTCACACAGAAGTGTGCATCAGGCTGCTTTTTTCCATTTACCTTCGTCGTTTCCTTGGTGCTTTAAGTTAAGCTAGATAGCACAATCATTTCAGCAATGTAACAAATAATTACAGAACCTGTGATGCGAGTTAAATCGTATGAATAATCGGATTCTTCTGATAATTCACTTCATTTTTGCCAAGTGCACAAGGTAAGTTCTACATAACACCACAAATGTAATATTGATTCAAAAAGAAAATAGATTTATTATAGTGTAGTCAATTATAATTATAAAATACTTACGGAATAGTAACTTCATCATAGAATTTTATTGATGATATTTAGGTTGAAGCAAATCTAAACAATTGTTTGCATTGATTAGGTAATGTTTAAAATCTGTTTATTATTAGGCTATTTATGTGGTGCATGTCGTACAAACACCTTCGGAATAATAATAGAATTCTATTTTATGAATAGAAAACAAAAGACATTATTGGTTTATGCTTTGATCCGTCTGTTCAACCATATACTCCAATAGTTAAAAATAAGTTGAAAATTAGTTGAAATAATCCGGATTCTTTAATCGCACAGGTTCCACAATGCTGCCCCCGAATATATACAACCCTCCGCTTCACATCACCTGTTACGTTCGTGGGGATAAAAGCACCCGGAATTTACCACAAAAGTTCACAAAATTATTGAGAAACCTCAAAAACCAAAAGTACCGTTCAAGTACATATGCCATGATGATTATAATGGAGGTTACATCATGCTCTTCTGTTATCTGTATGGAGAACTTTACACTCTGGTTAACGTGTACAATCATAAGGCAGACAGAAATTTCAACAAGGTTTTACATCCCGGCCTTGATCGGAAACCTTCATCTTCAAGATATTCACGATCGAGAGCTATTTTAGAAGATTTTACAGCATCTCTGAACCTCATTGATAGCTGGTCTTTTTTAAACTCTACCGATGAAGGATTTACACGACACCAGAAAGAGTGTTACTCCAGGCTAGACATGTTTTTCATGCCAGAGGACCAAATAGAAAGAGGGTATAAAATCAAGGTACAGAATGACCGTATTTCTGATTATAATCCTGTTGTTCTAAAAGTCAGAGTTCAGAAGCAGTCCCAAGTTAAAATTCCGATTGTTGCATCAATGCTCAAAGAATTTAGATTCGATCCTGACAGGAGACCAGGAAACGGGGCAGAAATACAGAGTGCAATCAAGTCTTTGACTGACTAGATCTAATCATCTAGACACGGATTATTATAAAAGGTTTCAATGTCCAACGACAGAAATATTGAAGAGACAATACAACCTCATGGTAAAGAACAAACATGTAGCTGAAGCTTTCAAAGAATCTCATCTTTCAGCTGACAGACACATCGGTAAGGACTATTTAATATTCTCTCGAATTTTGGCCAAACACCTCAGTGCTTTCATTAACCCTTCTTTCAAGAGAAGGAGGACAATAAATCTAGACACCATCCTCATTGTGACTGTTGGAATCCACACCCCGAAAATCAGATCATCTTTCCTGGAACAAAATCTTATGAAACTGAAAACGATCCCCTCTGCCCCACCACCAGACGTCAGCATTCTGGATTGGCTTTTACCAAAAGTCGAAGGCTCATCTGGTGAACTCAGACTTTTGCATCCTGGCTGTCCATTCACCAACACCATCACCAAGATGGCTCTGACTCAGATAGAAGATCTGATTCTCAAAACCCAGATACCCAGTGCATGACCAGCATTTGTCATCAAAGACAGGCCGTGTTCATACGTGCACGGTCAAGCAGATATCGTAGTGTCGTAAAGGCAGCAGAGATATTTGACAGCTATTCAGGGATAAATATAAAAGTGTGTGGAAAAAGTGCCTGAGCACAAGAATTCTGATATAGACATAGACTAAACCAGTTAAAATCTGAGACTACACAACGACCTGGCTTACATCTATCTAGTTTGGGTGGTCATGTTTATCTTTTGATGGCCTGATGGACAATATTACACTTAAGTAATCTTGGCCCATCATCAGTTTACTAAACAAATTTTAAAAGAATAAAAAAAACAATATTCACAGTAAAATTGCAAAATTAGCAAAGAACAATACCACCTCCCTGTCTCGGCAACAAGATTTGCCTATCAAGACAATTTCAAGAACGCCCAGTCCAAACACTAGCATCTGCTGGGAATCTGGAACTGACATCTGCTAGGCACCTCCTATGGGATGCAAAGAACGTGCTGCTCACCAGAGTCATGCCAAGCCACCAAGTGAGTCTGGTCTTTAGCATTATTTATGTTTTTACTCTTTAGCCCTAACTTTGTCTTTTGTAGCTCCTTCTTTTATGTAGCATCAGTTTCTAAGAGGAATCTTGTTTCATTTCACTGTGTACTTCATCAGGTACATATGGTTAAAATGATAATAAAAGCCACTTGACTTGATCTGAACCAAGACACTCATCTTGAACAGGTTCCATTAACTGAAAAATGCATTCTGGGATGCAGAAATAATAACATTGCCTAGCTAATAATCCATAGCAGCGTGGGCAGCTGAAATCTGTGCTCCAGTAAAACGTTCTGAAGTGGGAGCTTCTCTAGAAGGAAGAATACTGAAGCCTCAAAGTTCTTCAAGTTCAAGTTTTCTGCCAAAGACAAAGCTTCTGCCATGATCAAGTGCTTGAATTCCCAAACAACAAAGCATCTAAGGAAGCCTACAGTACAAAGCCATAATAAGCCACTGGACAGAGCACTACACAGAGAACCGTATATCCTGAGTTTGTACACAGCATTCCTAGACCTGTCCCAGTGAGTACTGACAGACTGTGGGATGTCCACCAAAATTCCTCAGCCCACAAAGACAGCTCCCATGAAGAATATAAGGGACACATAATGGTGGCCAGTTCAACAACTTGGACACTGGAGGACACACATGCCCTCAACCACCACCTACTGGGAGTCGAGGGAAAGTTGAAGAAGAAAGTAGTCCGTCCATCTGCTGATGTTTTTTTTATGGCATGTTGAAATTCCCACAGAATTCCCAGTCCAAGACATTTCAAGCAATCAATTCCTTAATCTTTTTTTTTGGCTTGGGAAAATGTCAATGTATACCATAACTTGCCTCATTGCAGAAATTGCATTACAGAGAATCTTTACACAGTATTTTAGTTTCTAATGTTAAATAAAGAATACAGCTAGAGTTTAGTTAACATGTATGGATTATCTGAGTAGGTAATTTCATGTGTGTGACAATTTCAGCTGAAATAAATTGAACACAGTGGACTCATGAAATTGCAAGGTCCATGAAGACATGGGTTGCCAAAGTTTGTGCAGAAAGAACTCAAACAAAAAAAACAGTAGGTTAATATGCATCTTTGCTTGTTCTTCCATATTGTGAAATATTGAAATCTAACAAGATTGATGAATAATACAGATATTTCATGAATAATATAAACATTTCGTTGCTGCATTTTAATTAAAATTCAGGGATAGCCTAGCTTCCAGTGTAGTCTTTAAAAATATAAAGCCTTCAAAAATTAGCACCATTCCTTCAGCACCATCTTCACTGCCAGGTGAAGCTAGATCTTTGTAGTAGAAGACAATGGGGTGGAGTTTAGGTTTTTTCCCCCCAAAACACTGGGAAAGAACAGCCCCTGGACACCCATTTGTGGATGTGTCTGCCTCTCCAATAAAAGTCTTGGATGAGTCAGGATGCTTGAGGATCTGTGGTAAATGCGACCCAGCTTCTTGAGCAGGGACATAGCTTGTTCACCTGCAGGCTAGACATTTAGGGCTCTCTGATAGAAGTGCCATTACAGGGTAAGTGTTGAAAAAACCCCAGAAAGCATTAGAACCTCACTATTTTTGGCGCAGACCAAATCTATGACTGCTGTTACTTTGGTCTGGTCCTTCACATAAAGACAAATATCAACAATGATATCAATGTTCTATACACAATCAGGACTTTTTTCCACAGATTTGACCTGAACCTTCAGGAGCAAATGGACTCGTAACCACTCTGGTAAATGACCTGAGAGCAGAACAGAGCCACTGAACCCAGATTTCACTCTATGGGCCAAAACTTTTATTGTTTGTACCATTCTTTTTGCAAGGAAACTTGTAGTGTCTTTGTAGTAGACACTACTTGATTACATTCTCAATAACAGTCTCAAAACATTTATTGTTGCATTTTAATTTTTTGGAGGCAGTTGGCTTCCCAAAGTAAACACCTATAGTACACTTCCATAAACAGTAATGTAAGATGGCCTTATATCTCACAACAAAAGCAATATATTTCTATTTTCTAAGGGGACTCCATAAGGTTTTCATATGCCACAGATAAAAAAAAAAATCAAGTCCAGCAAAAGACTAAAAGAAGCCATAATCTGATCCAGACTTTCTCAAGCTGCATGTTTATACTTAGAAAACCTAGAGAACATCTGATTTAATTAGTTTAATTGATTAATAGGAAGAACATCTGGTCGAGATTATAGAGAACAGAGACAACAATTCCCTAACATTACATTTTGGATCTCACACTGTCACGTCAAGGAGTTAAAGGTGGGTGCAAGTGCTGAGTTTTATTTCAAATGTAAAAAGAAATAAATAAACTGTGATACCTCAATTAAAATGGCAAAACATAAATGCTAAGAACAAGGCTATGGTACAGAAAACAGAAAAAATGATCAAACAGTGGCGTGAATTTGTGTGTTACATTTGTGTACGATCACTTTTTCAAATATATTAAACTCTACCAACCTCTCAGACTCCTGCAACTACATTACAGTCCAGTAGACGATGTTGTCTCAGTCTTACCTTGATGCTTCCTACTTCCAAACGTTTACATCCACAGCAGTGGCAGTGATGCGTACTTTGCCCTGCTGATGGCGCTTCCTGACCTGAAAAAACTTGGCCCATGTGCTGGTCTCATCCATCAGGAGCTACATGACTTAGCCTACAGATTAAGCAGAAATTCATCAATGACAAAACAAATGACAAACATGGGACCGTGCCAATTTTCAAATCGGTCCTGAATTCCCGTTTAATTTGGTGTTGGGCAGAAAATTTTCAAATATTTACCGTAAATACAAGTGAGGTCAAACGTGAGCCTTATTCCACGTCGTTTGCAACTTGTGCTGAGCGAATTTTACATTACAAACCGTTAAACTTTCCCTAACATTAATTCATAAAGTTATCTCGACCGAACAGTTGTTTGTGAACAGCAGATCCACGCGCCATAAACGGCAAATTTTTTACAATTTTTTTGTAAGCTATTAACTGGCACGAGCGATGATCACGTGCTTGGGTGACTCGGTTATAAAAAACCCAACGAATATCTCAAAAAAGTGTTTATTTTGCGTGCAAACGTGCAGAAACAAAAAAGAACGGTTTAAAGCGATTCGAACGAATATTTGCGGGACTGATCAAGCGCAAAGGTTTATTTTGCTTACATTTTGTTAGAATTGCTTAAACGTGCACAAACGACCTAACATGACTTAATTTTCTGTTCATTTCATGGGACAAGGTAAACACGAAACAGGTGAGCATCCTGACAAATTAGGGCAACAACCAATAACAAGCCGGGGCAGAGACGTATACGATTCGCAGCAGAAACAGTTAAATGTGTAGTGTTGCCCTCTAGTGGCCTGGCGGGGAAGTGTCCCAAATATCTGTGACGTACAATAAAATGTTTTATTTATTTTAATTTAGGAATTTTCATGTATCCATCATTTCTGGCACACGTTTTGGGTTAATGTACTTTTTGCTGTTCTCAAACCACCCCATGTACTAAGCTTTACTTAATAGTGACCAGTTTAGTGTGTGTTTCAGGGTTCAGGTTAGTGTTTTGCCTCCCAAACTATGGTGTAACTTTGTGTGACGCATCGCTTCAAGCTTTATAGACAGCGGTGCTAGATTTGAACCTTTTACAAGAAATTTTTTGATAAAACTAGGACTACTGAGGCAATTTTATCAGCTTATCTACATGCACGTTAACTTAATTCTATTCACAGCACATTTTTATACGGATGAAACTAAGAGAGCTGTTTTTTCCGTAAAAAAAAATCACTCAATTAAAAAAAAAAACAAACTTAAAATATCCTCACCTCAGGATACTTTGTGGTCTTTGTGGCTCTGTGAATTATTATACGACTCTTTGCCTGAATCGTTTACTAATTTTAGAAATGATTCCAATTATTCCACGTGCACATGATTTAAAATAATCGCGTGTTACAGCAGCACAGAGATTATGTGCTGTACGCGTCATAAATATACAAATAAACTTGTTAAAAAAGATCTTCCAGGTTGATCAGACGTATATGATGTTAAATGAATTAAGGCATATTTCTATCAAGCGGCTTTTATTGTAAGGACTTAGTAACAGTTTTGTCTTTCAATATCCGGCCTTGAAAATAAATTCATACACGCATTTATCTGCTCCAGTTTATCCAGTGTCGCATTACATCTGAATTGAATTCACACTATTTATTCAGTTTGCCTGTTGCAGACAACATCTAAGTAGAATAAAGTCAAATACGTTCATTATTCTTGAGGAAAGTGGAAACGACGGGAATTTGCGAGCCTGTGCTAATCACTTTATAGGAGTCTGGACGTGTAATACTTTATCACCAACAGAGGGCGCTGTCTCACAATACAGGCAGGTTTAAATCACTCAAGGACGGCTGCATGATTGAAAAGGCAATGAATTCGGTATTTATTAAAAACGGTAATGAAGACATCTTGTGGAAGGAACCGAGCGTTCGCACGAAATGAAGCCATATTAACTACCGTTTGCTGTGCAACAACAATAGTAAATAATAAACTGTACATTTCAAGTGCAATTTAAAATTTAATTGCGTAATTAAGCGCGATTAAAACGAAAATATGAAATGAGAATTAGCTACCTCAACCTGAAAATCGACATTATTGTTAAAGGATGTGGTTAAGAATAGTCATTGGAAAAAGAAATTACACCCTCCTACAGTTCTGTTTTTATTCATCAGGGACTAATTAACGATTGTACAATCCACAATTAATTATACAAACAAACAGATTTCAAACAAGATTCCAATATTTATCCTTTTTCTCCCCCAAGGTAAACCAAGAAAAAAATAAAGTACACCCTTTATACTTCAATTATTAAGGAGGTAGTTAGCTGAAAAACTAAATAAAAGCAGAATATTTGGGAGTTTGGTGTTGTGCTGCGTGTCTACATCATAGCAAGAGGAAAGGCCATCAGCCGTGACCTCAGAGAAGCAGTTGAGGAAGTGAAGCTCGTCATTATCCGTGAGAAGGTCTGGACGAATGGAATTGAAGGAAGGTTTAAAATTAACTGTGTATTTGAATGTGTGGTATTTTTCTAGGGATGATTTCCCTTTCCTGTATCGATATATTTCATTTATTTATTCAGCAAGTGTTCAGGATTGTGGTGAATCTGGAGCCTATCCAAGGAATGCTAGGCCTGAGGTGGGAAAATATCCTGGATGGAATGCCAGTCCATTGCGTTGCACCATGCACACACAATTT
>JAOTRN010018647.1:0-10090 GCA_028566695.1 Bagroides melapterus | reverse complement strand
TCTTTACCTCGTACATCACCCTGGAATAGCACCAAAAATTCTTTACTGTACACTTAAGTACACAAGATTCACAAAAAAAATTTGCTGTGAGGTTTTTCTTTGCATATTGTCACTAATTTAAGAAAAAACAAATATATGTTCAACTTACAACCATCTCTGCATGATAGACTGGGGCACTTTCTGTAAATGATCCATCTGGCATCTGTGCATTCAGATTTAACCATTTGAGAGCACTGCAAAGAACATCTTCTCTTATGGCAATGAGGTCACTGGCCAGAGCAAAGACTTTGGCCACGTATGCTGTCAACCTTTAATGCAGAGAAAACAAGCAGTTAACATAAGATTGAATGTTACATAAGAATTGAAGAATTATCCAAAAATTGGTTGGTCTCTTGTACCATGTGCTGCTAGGTGTATGTATCCATGCAGCATAAGAACCATCATCTTTACGGAATGTAAGTTCTAGATCATATCCTAAGAGAGGGAGAGAAATAAGGATAATTTTCTGTCTAACCAGTTCAAATCAAGTCAAGAAGCTTTTATTGTCATTTCAACCATGCTGACACAGTAGACAGTGAAATGAGACAAAGTTTCTCCAGGACCATGGTGCTACATACAACAAAACAGAGCTACATAGAACAACACAGAGCTAAGGACTTCAGGTCAGTTAGTCCTAGCCACATAAAGTTCAGCTGTGCAAACTAGTACAAACAGTGCAAAACAAAAGACGTTGTACATTGTACATCCTGTATGTTCTACAGTACATGTGCTAAAATACAGGAATGAACACTTAATAGCAGCAGTCATATGAGGTGATGTTGTGCAAAACAGCATGTAAACAGTTTGATATGGGTGGCGCTGTGGGCATATGTATATTGTAATGATTGTGTATTGGGTGCAGATTACTACGGTCCATACAGTTGAATGTGTGTGTGCTTGGTGTAGTTCAGTTGTTGAGGAGCCTGATAGATTGTGGAAAGAAACTGTTAGAGTCTGGTTTTCAGGCCTGAATGCTTCGATACCTTTTTCCAGACAGAAGGAGGATGAAGAGTGTATGTGAAGGGTATGTGTGGGGTCATCCACAATGCTGTGGGCTTTGCGGATGTAGTGTGTTGTCTAAATGTCAGTGATAGAAGAGAGACAGAGAGAGTGGTCACTCTGTGCTCCCCTGAAGTCAACAACCATCTCTTTAGTTTTATCAACATTCAGAGACAGGTTGTTGGCTTTACACCGTGCAGTTAGCTGTTGCACCTCTTCTCTGTGTGCTGACTTGTCGTTCTTGCTAATGAGACCCACCACGGTTGTGTCATCACAAACTTAATGATGTGATTCGATCTGTGTATTGCTACACAGTTGTGGGTCAGCAAAGTGAAAAGCAGTGGGCTGACCACACAGCCCTGAGGGGCTCCAGTGCTCCATGAGTTGGAGCTGGATATGCTGTTACTGACCCGGACTGATTGAGGTCTCTCACTCAGGTAGTCCAGGATCCAGTTGCAGAGAGGTGTTCAGGCCCAGCAGGCTCAAAGACTTAATCAGGTGCTGAGGGATGATGGTGTCGATGCTGAACTGAAGTCTATGAACAGCATTGGTATGTATGTGTCTTTACTATCCAGGTGGGTGAGGGTCAGGGCTGGTCGTTGCTGGGGGAAGGATGGTCATCCTTGCCGCTGTGTAGTTGTGCACCTCAAACCAAGGGAAGAAGTTGTTCAGCGCATCTAGGTGTCTCTGTCACTGACAGGTCAAGTTGTTTTATAATTCGTGATCGCCTGGATGATCTGCCACATGCATTGGGCATCTCCGATCGAGACAGTTGGGCCCTTGCTGTTCCTAAGGCTGTCTTGTCCCCTGCTCTGAAGGCTAAGTCTCTGGACTTCAGCAGCGAATGCACCTTTGCAGTCATCCGTGGCTTCTGGTTGGCATGTGTGGCGATGGTCTAGGAGACAGTCATGTCATCAATGCACTTGGTAATGTAGCACACTGAGTCTGTGTACTCCAAATTGGCTTAGTCACCGTTGGTTGCAGCCTCCCTGAACATGTTCCAGTCATTGCACTCAAACCAGTCCTGAAGAACAGAGGTGGCTCCTGCTGGCCAGGTTTTCACCTGCTTCAGAACCGGTTTAGAGATAAGAATGTAAGTCGCTCTGGACAAGGGTGTCTGCTAAATGCCATAAATGTAAATGTAGAGCGTCTGATGAGTGGTCTGTATGCCGGAATTAGCATAACAGAGGTGTAGTCTGAGTAACCGAGGTGGGGGTGGGGCTTCGTGTGATACATGCCGGGGGTTAAACTTTGGTTAAACTTTCCATCATATGATAAGAAATATGAGAGATGATGCTTTATGAAAAAAATGGCCCATAACTATTTTATACTGAAACAGAGGCCTTAAAATCTGGATGAGTCTGCTCACCTGTCTTTATGTGCTTGATAGCCTCATTACGTTGGTGCAGGCCAACTCTTTCCCACTGGTTTGTGGTATCTAAGTAGTGTGTAGCGATTAGAGGCAGTGTCATAAAGATCATATTTTGCTCTCCACAGCCATGGGGCTGTACGATCAAGCTCCCCATAAAATCTCCACTGATGACCTGCTCAATTGTCTGACTCACCTCCTCACCTGCAAGGAAATATGAATAACAAAACTGTTGTTACTATGGACAAGCAGGTATCATGATATACTGTTTATAGTCTTAAAAGGAAAGAAGATAAAATACAAATAACAATGCAATAACAAAATAATTATGGGAAGTGAATTGTGAGTCTTTCCATCGTCTCTCAGCCCTGGGATTATCAAAAAGCAAATAAAATGAAGCTGACAAGTGAAAGCGGGAGAATGAATATGTAGAAGTGCTTAATGAAATAAAACCAAGTTAAATGTTCAGTACATTTTTAAAAATCTTTCTTCTAGTTAATTAGATTACTATTAATTATTAATTAGATTAAAAATTTTGATCAACTGACAGTCCTAATATTTATATATTTTATATACATTTTAAATATATTATAAATAAATATAAAATGTGGTAGCCTAGTGTCTAAGGTCGTGGTCTACCAATTGGAAGGTTGTGAGTTCAATATAAAATAAAATAGATCAGATAACCCTTTAACACCTTAAGTCTTGAATTTATCATAGGGTGTGGCCTATTACTGCCAAGTTTAACATCTCTGTTCTCTTTTGATTAACAAAAATATGAGCATATGATTGAGACGACATTAAAAATAGACTACATTAAAAGTAGATGACAAAACATGAATTGGTACATATTGGGCTATATTGATTTGTTTGAATTTGTTCTTACCAGCCACAGTGATGTAAGTTTTTGCTTCAGTGTTTGGAACCTTCCGAGGTGGTATATCAGTCTTCAAAGTCACAACTTGAATGCCGCCTATTCAAAAACACACAGAATAAACAACAGAAATAGAAATAAATTAAAACTTATTTCAGCATGCAAAATGTAGAATAAGTATTTGCCAAATAAATGCTAAAAAATTTAGGAAGAAATAACATGAAGTGTTTGTTCTTGCTGAAGTACAGAATCTAGAAGATCTCACCAGGTACGTTAGAGGGATTTAATTCCAGATTTTGTTCTTGGTGTTCAGTTAGCACACCTTCTGACTGAGCAAAGGAAAAAATATTTAGACCTTAGGTTGATCTAAGAATTTGATTGCATGATAGTATCATAATATTTATTTGTGTATACTTTTTTCTCACATCTACAAGAATGTTTATGCATTTCAATGTTTTCCTCAGCAACATATATCCAGTACTTTAAGATTCAGCCCACTTCTTGTTGAGGGATTAGCTAAATCACTCGTATATAATCTGCTCATACTCACCACCACCTTCAGGCTTTTTCGTACTCCATCCTGATGTGATGAACTAGCAGCCTTTACCTCTATGTAGTGGGTCCCTGTTTTCATGGGAATAATTACATATGGGATGGCGATGGTGGACTCAGGTTGAACATCAACTATGGACTGGTATTTCTTCTTTCTGCTGGCTGCACTACAAACATGTTCTGTCTCAAGGAAATCCACACGCACCTGGTGGGTAGAGGAAGTCTGTCAGACATCTTCAGTATAAAGAGAAGACATGAGTGTGAGTTATGAAGTGGGTTATGTGGTTGAACTAAACCAGTTTCATTCATGCGGGTTCAGAAAACAATTTAGTAGTGAATCCAGAGCTAATCCTAAAAATGTTGGGTGTGAAGACACTGAGTTTGATATCAGTCCATCAAAGGACATTGTGAAAATACCCATGCACATTTTGGCTTTGCCCCTATCAGCCAACTGGGTATTTTCCGGGGAGGTGGAAAGTAAACCATGTGGAGAACAAATGCTGCAAGCTTTGAGCTGTGAGCAACACAGCAAAAATAAACACTGCACCACCCTGTTTCCATGAACTGGAAAATATTTTGTGAAAGTTTTTTTGATGTATAACTGCAGAAAAATAAAAGTACCTTTATTTTCATGGTGGATAAGTTATGCAGAACAGCCTTGATTTCTAGTTGTTCATTGCGGACTGCTGAGTAAGGTAGCTTGAGATCCACAAAGAAATCTTTTTCCACTATCATTTCATAGGGATCAGCCACACAGATGCCTACAAGGTAAGAAAATGTATTCTTTATATTCCAGTCATCATATGCAGGTGTCTGTTTCAGAATTTAGACATATCACTCTACATCAAGATATGTGAAGAAGACGCAGCACTGACCATGGGTCTTAGACATACTGATGGCTAGGACTTGCCAGGTAGTAATAGAGCCTGGCATATGTGTTGTTTCCAAGGTGAGGCTTGTTGTTTCACTACAATAAAGGAGGAGGAAAAAAGCAGATCTGATTAGTACCACCATTTTCTTTAAGTGTGCTATGCTAATAAAAATCATTTCATTATTGCATTTACCACATGGGTTCTTTACAAGCTGGCAGGTCATAGCTGTTCCACATCCAGCTCTCAGGAAAGTTTGTTCGAGTGAAAATATTCTCAGAGCTTATAAATTCATCATCATAATTTTCACCTGAATGAATTTATATTTGTAAATTATGCATTGGACAAGAGGCACACATTCACATATAACAAAATAAAGCAGGTCAGCTTGGCAGTATTTGCAAAGTATTTGTGGAGCAGTTAATACATTGCATGTATTTGGTTCATTTGGTATAGTGATGGCGGAACATGCATCGCTGCCATTCAACACTGTTTTACCACTACTCCTGCTACTATGTGCTGTCTTCATGAGGGTGAGGAGCTGTCCATTCTGCACTAAATCTTTTTGGATAGCTAAAGAGCACATGGTGGCAGGGAGTGGTAGTGCTTGCCAATACCTCAGTGGCCCATGAGGGCGAGCTACTAACTCTTCATCCTCAGAGAGAGCATATATGCTGTGTGGAGAGCAGCACCTCCAGGGAGGTAAGGAGACTTATTCAGTGGAAACTCCACAGATTGTCCCCGGGAAACCGCTAATCAAGAAGAGGAAGCCTCCTGGGTCTTGCCATATTACTAGATGCCCCATTGGATATCTGTCTTCAGCCCCGCTGCCACCTCTCCAGTGCTCAGGCTGCTGCAGCTTCACCCTACCCTGTCTCTGAAGTAAACTATTTTGTTGCTACTTTCATTTATGGTGTTGAGCTTTTATTATTATTATTATTATTATTATTATTACTACTTATTCTTGCGTGTACAAGGTAAAGACACTGCTTTATTTATTCTTCACTTATTTATATCTTCACTTATTAGATACCTTTAATAACCCAGAACAAAGAACAAGGTTGGTACATACTGCGAGCCAAATGCAGCAAGTCTTTCTGCTCATCTTTGCGTTTTTGGACCTCCTTACAACAGTCCAGGAAGGCATTGACACACTCTGCACCATCCAAAATGAATGAAGCTCTCCGTTCACATGTGTAGCCCAGTCTGTTCTGCCTCAGTCCATCAGAACAGCATTTCTTCTGTTCATTGGTGTATTTAGAAACTTAAGAAAAAGTGTAAAGGGTAAAAGTCTATATTTTTTTTTACAGAAAATGTTTGCAAATTTTAAATTAATGACAAAACATAACTGGTGAATAAAAAAAGTTTAGCTCCTTACGCAGTGTTTGAGTAATCTGGACTAGAGTTTCTGCTCTCCGTTTTCTCTTCAGCAGTGTAGGACACTCAGGAGCTATTAAAAAGGAAATTCTCGAAATGAAACAGCTTTTTGTTGAGTTTAAACCTGTACATCTTCCCCAATAATTTTGTATTTCTTTAATATATTATGTTCATATCACAGTACGTTTTCAGTTCTGGATTCTCTGATTGGTGTGATGTTTTCTGTACCAGCTGCAAATCACAAGTTTATATGTATGTGCTTATTCTAATGCCTTATTGTAATGCCTTATAGTATCAGCTCATTCACTTGGCCTTGAGATATGACCTTTCTGTCATTTAATGTTCCTGAGGAAATTATCACCAAATATTTAAGGAGACCATGCTTCATCACACCGTATGTGCTTGTTGAACATCCCATTTTTAGATTTAGTCCTGCTTTTAAAATGTCCACTCTTCTGGGTTTCCACTCTATGTAAGCATGGCTGTGGGGATTTATGCATTCACATTCAGCCACAAGAACAATGGTAAGGTCAGGCACCTTTTGACCATATGGTGTAATCATTGATATGGTGAATGTTTAGAGAATTTTTTAATTAAACGTTTAGTGATGTGCTTAAAAGTGGAATATAATCGCATGGAATATAATAGTATGGTAACAGTAATTTGCTTAATAACACCAGTTGCTGTAGATCAGTGTTTTAAACCAATTGTTACAGTGTTTCATTCTTTTTTTTAAACAAAAATTGTAATCTTGTTACAAAAGATTTATTTATTTAAAAACAAATCTGCTTTACCTGATCTTTCACTGGTGCCTCCTAATTTATCTGACTCAAACAGTAGTCCTGCATCATAGAAAACCCCCATACTGTCTTTACCACTGCCTGCTGTACAGCCAGTGTCATGCTTCTCAATAATGTCCCAGATCTGTTGATGGAAAATAATGTTATATAAATATGTACAATATAACTTATCTATTAAAATTAGATTAGAGACTGTTTTGTATATTTTTGAGCATTTACTATTACTGGAGATGACCTTGGTTCCACTAGGAGGGGCAGGTACCAGGTCAGGCCTGTTCTGTAAGAGGATGGTAAGGGGAAAGCGGACTGGCTTCCAGGGCAGATAGAGAAAGTGTATGAAAACTCCAGCGAGTCTACGCCCGAGAAATTTACCTCTAGAGCGATGTGTTCCGACACAGATTACCGCTACAGCTCACCGTATTATAGCTGTTGCATAGACTATGCGCATGCGGAATGAAGAAATTCTAATGTTTAAGTAACGGCGTGCGCAGGTGCCACGAGTTGCTCTAATTATCGGCACGTGACCCGGAGGCTGGTGGCCGTGGATTTACCTGAGAAGGCAGCCGCGACATTACATTTACCTGATTCCTGAGAAAAACGAACACAAAACCATAACCATATGCACGATCAGTGATCGAATTAAAAACGCTTACAAATATTACTGACCTTGGTCTGTGTGAGTCTGTTCTTGTTGAGAACAAAAACCGCTTTATCCACAGCTACCAGTCCAACCTTGGCATTTGGATCTCCGGTAACTATGAGCTGAAATCCATCATCAGGCTCAAAAATTTTCTTTTTCCTCTTTTTTATATCCAGTGTCAGCTACATTGCGTAAGAAAATAAGAAAACAAAGAGAAACAAATACAACAATTAAATTCCTTCCATTCCCAAATAGGAGCTGCAGTACTCTAACCAGTCCAGTTGTTTTGATTGCCTGGAATCTGATGAGGCTAAAAAGTGGTAGATAACAATGTAATATCTTATGGCAAGCTAATCAAATGCAGACTAAGGGAAACAAATGAATACATTTATGGAATTTGACAGAAATCTTTGTGCTGAGTGATTACATTTTTTCTCATTCATACAATTGAGCAGTTAAAGGTTAAAGGAGTGGCTTAAGGTTGGTGGTCATAGATTTTAAGTCATTTATGGCTTTTGACAGACCACATTAGCTAAAGTGATCAGACCAAGGAAACCTTCAATCTCTGTTGGGTGGGAATATAGATTTTTCTTACAATAAATAAACAAACTGGGGAAAAAAATAAGTAAGCTCTTGTTTATGTACTTCATGAAGTGGTACACTAGGTCTTTACCCTTTATTCGAAGACAGTCAGTGTCTCAGCTGTTCAGACTTATAGGGGAGGTTCATTCTACCTCCATACCTTTTTTTACTTGCACACTCATTTATGTTCTAACTGTTACATACTCAGAATCCCCCTGCCCTTATTTAATCTGTAAGGTTGCTGAAGGTTTTGTATTTAATGTGTAAAGTGTTTTTTCTCTAACAAATGTTAAGTGTTTTATGTTGGTCTGTATTTGAGAGCCACAAACAGCCAGAATCAAATTCCTTGTGTGTGTAAACATACTTGGCGAATAAAACCTGATTCTGATTCTGAACTGATTCTGAATCTCTTAGGTGCTAAAACAGAGAAGAGTTTCGATGAGTATCTACCTTGTACGCTGAGAGATGGTGTGACCAGTCAAGCAGTGCTAGATCTGAGGGAACATGTTCTAGTGTGAGGAATGATAAAAGCTTTGAGCTAACAGGGTGCTGGTCCATGGTTGGCCTTGTAGGGAAACATCGCTGTTTTGAATCTGATGTGTGCAGCTACCGGAAGCCATTGGAGGGAGAACAGCATTGGGGTGGTACGGGAGACTGTAGGCAGGTTGAAAACAAGTCTTGCAGCTGCATTTTGGATAATTTGCAGATGTCAGATTGAATTCAGAGGAAGACCTGCCAGCAGAGAGTTGCAGTAGAGACTGAACAAGCACCTACGGAGCCTGTGTGGATAAAAATGGCTGAATTCTTCTGATGTTCTGATGTAAAGAAGAAACTGACATGACTGTCAAATTGGCAGTATGCCAGGACAAGGACAGTTGATTGTCTTTGGTTACCGCAAGATTGCGAGTAGTGGCTCAAAAGAGTATCAGAAAATTGTCTAAGGACACTGTATCACAATATCCTGACCTTCAGTTTTGCTTGGAATGAGTTTTGGCTAATGTCCCATCATCCATTGATGATTGAAATGATGAATGATAGGGGGTCTTGCAAGATGGTCTGGAGCATAGTGGAAGGAATTTGATCCAGTGGGCAGGTGGTAGGATCGCAGCAGTGGATGACTTGTCGGAACTCTTCTGTTCAAGGTTTAACAAATGTGACAATGATGGAGTAGGGGAATCCTAGCTGTGTAATGTAGAAGTAGTCACAGCAAATGTGGAGGTCTAGCACATTTTCTCAATTTTCACAAGAAAGGAGGTAAAGTCTTCAGCAGTCAGTGAGGATAGGCAATCGGCAAAAGCCACGTCCCAGGGGAATTTGGACAGAAGCTTAGGGTAAGATTTGAGATCTGTGTCAAATAGTAATTTCTTTGCTTTCTCTCTGCTGAACTTATTTCTCTCAGTTTGCTGCACATCACATTTGACAGACAAGATGCAAAACAAGAAGTCTTTCACAAGAATTCAAAACCTTCCAATCAGTAAACTTCCAAAGGAAAATAATATTTTTGCTGTGACAATTTAATTTAATAAAAATAAATAATAAAGAGAAAAAAGAAAAAACAAAGATACATATTACATCTTAAGTCAGTGGTTAGTAATACCACTTTTGACTGCATTTACATCTGTGAGTCTTCTGGGATATGTGCTGGACACATTGCTTGGTTGGTTGGTTAGTTGTTCCTCTCCAACCGTAACACACCCGGTCTTCAGGGACATGTGTTGCTGGAACATCTTTTGGCCCCTTAGTTCCAGTCAATTGAAAACCTCTGGCCACATAGTGTATGTATATTATAGTTATATAATATACAGTTATATATAGTTTATTCCAAGATGGCGGCGCGGCAGTAGCACGCAGCAGCCACTCCGGAACCAAAATGGTGCTCTGTTTCTGTTTTAGTCCGAACTTTAAGGTGCATGGACACCAAAGACAGTGGTGTTCATGTATACGACTGCCAGACATTACTTCTACTCAAAAATCAGGCAGTTACTAACC
>JAOTRN010018646.1:0-10101 GCA_028566695.1 Bagroides melapterus | reverse complement strand
GGAGAAAGAGGAAATAAAACGTGCTGGAAGGCATTGTGTTTATGGAAGTGACTGGGAGACTGGAGAAATGTACAGCAAAAGAAAGCTGCTCTGTAAATCTTTTTAGTCTTTAAAGTCTTATACATAAAACTAGCTCAGCTAGCATGCAACCACTGACTAAAAGGATGTGTATTAATACATTTTTACTATGTAAGTATTATATATTCATTCTATATTTGACCTTGAATGAGTGAAACTACTCACAGTATATTAGATACTATTTTGGGAATAGTCTCAAAAGATTGTGTGTGTGATTGAGCAGAGTTAGCAGGTGATGTGGGTGTGGCTTGTGATCTGTTGTCTGTGGTTACCAATTCTGGTGCTGACATGATAATATGCTCTAGTACATAACAAATTTAAATCCTTTATTGTTTTATACACCATTTATTATTGCCAAAATTCTTTACAGTGTAGAATTACAGAGCAAGTGCAAGCCTATGCAAAGACTATGTGACAAAGAAACAAGGAAGCTGGAAACAATTCAAAAAGTCAGTACTAATTGCGCAGCATGTGCGAGTATCACGTGCATTACAGGTTAGTCATGTTTTTTTCTGTAGTGTGGAGAGGAAACATATTCACTTTACACTTATCTTGCTGGAAAGAATTTGATTATCTAATGAAATATACCGGTGTCTAATTTGATCAGCAAAGTGTTCGATGGAACCACACCTGATTCCAAGCAGGGGCCTATTCTAATTCCTGTCAGTCAATTAATTGTTCTGTTTGTTGCCAACTAATTGCCAGGGTTGAGTCAACAGACTCTACAGCAAAGCCCAAAGAAGTATTTAATAGCTTATCAGTTGCATGACAGGTCTCAAAAATCAAAATCACTTTAATTAATATTTTTATTGTACTTGACTATATTTGGTGGTTAGAATTATTATTTGCATAAGCCTTGGAAGACACTGAAGACCTGTCCATAATGCCTTTTCAGCTCAACTTGCAGCTCATCCACAGTGCACGTTTGCACAACGCCGTTGTTATCAGGGCCCATGTAGCCTGCTGAGCTTTTTGCACCATTAAAATCCAAGCAGCAATAAGCATTCCAGTAATACTTAGCCACCCTTACATTTTTCCCAATGGCTTGATTCCCAGGAATTACCCCTGTGACAATATAAGCCCTTATGCAGTTCTTCATTAATATTGTGGCCAGGTCATTCTCATGCTTTTTCCACTGACCACGGTTGAAGCTAGGACCTTGTGGAGCTGCGTTGGTCAGAGTGGAAGTTGCCAGCATGGTCTCTTCATTGTGTGTGTGGTAAACTGGGAATAGGTGGCCCTTGTCATAGCCTGAACCTTCGTAATCACTGTTAAGAGCTTGTCGCTGTCCCTGATTGGGTGAAGGGATGTTGCTCTGAGTTGCCATACATATAACATTTCCTGCATCCAGCTTTGAAGATAAAAAAGAAAGAGTAGCTGCTAGTTTAAGGATTATTTTATATATTGTGTAAAAAGATACAGTAGGTTAAAAACAATAAAAAATTAAGATGTAGAAAATTGTACCACCATCAGGGTTTTTAATGGAATTTTTGTTTGGAAAATGACTAGATTATAGCTGCCAGCATGTAAAAATATTATATTTGTGTACTATTTAATAATAATAATAATAATAATAATAATAATAATAATAATAATAATAATAATAATAATAACAACAACAACAACAACAACAACAACAACAAACAATAATAATAATAATAATAATAATAATAATAATAATAATAATAATAATAATAACTGTAATGCTACTGCATACAAAGATTTTTGTCTTTCAGCTCACATATGGCATAGTTTCTGAATGTTTTTTATTTATAAGATAACTATAACTATAATTATATATGGTAAATGTTCCCGAACAGTATAAGTATATGCAAATATTGAAAAAGACATTCATGAAGGTATCATTCCAAAGATGTTATCAAGACTTCTGGGGAAGATAAAATCGAGTTTTCTTCTAAATCACAGTTCTTACCTGTGGCTCCACATACCAGCGATCTACTCTGTTAACAGTTGCATGGTTGAACTCGTAAGCAGAATAAACAGGAATTTTGTTTTTGGTGTCATAAAGAGTGGCGTAGAAATATTTCGGTCCGTTTTGGTCCAGAAGACACTGGCATATCTGAGCGTAACGATACTTGTCCGACAAATCTTGTAATATTGTGGGAATAGTTTGAATTCCTCCAAAAAAGAACTGAGGACAATGTGTAAAATTGGTCACCTCAGACAGAGAGAAGGCAGGCAGGAGAAAGAGGAAATAAAACGTGCTGGAAGGCATTGTGTTTATGGAAGTGACTGGGAGACTGGAGAAATGTACAGCATGAAGAAATCAGCTTTATATATACACACAGGTGCACACACAAACACACCAAGTAAACACACACCAAGGTACCCACTGCCTTGTGTTACTTATTGACCACTCTGCTGATGTGGCTGTGGGTTTGTATGGGAAAAACACAGCTTGTAAATAAAGATATTTTTCAAGTTCATGGAATGAAATCAGATTTTCTGATAGTCTTTGGAAAATGTTTCTGAACTCGAAAACCAGAACTTTGAAGCATTCCTATCAAAACAAATAGTTCTGTATGATGATTAAAAAAAAAAAAAAAAATCTTTTTCTAAATGATGATAAAGACAGGTAGTGAGTCACTTAAGCACATTTTTAATGCACTTAATTAAAGTGACTTGTTTCCTGCAGTCTTTATGATAATAAGGGGAAATTTATGCATAATTTTAGAGCATAAGAAAAGAAATGGCATGAGCAATGTGGAGGAAGGACAGCTGTGTGATTGTGATGAAGGTATCAGTATTAAAACAGGTGTTTTTCAAGATTAAAAAAGTAATCAGAAACCTCACTCGGTCAAGGAAAGACAGCATATGCTGACAAATATTTGGCAAATATTTAAGGGAAAATCCCACCATTGTCACTTGTAGTTACCAAATTAAAACATACATTTGCAAGAAGTTTAATTTTCATGATCACTTCTTATCAATAGATGTTCAAATGATCCAGGTTTTCTCTTTTATATGTACAAGAAATACAGCTGTGAAACCTGAAAATTATTTATTATATTTAGAGAAACAATCATGCAAAATGCTTTTCAGTCTAACCTTGCAGTAGTAACTAGCGATTTTCTAAATCTAATCTAAAAACAATATAAAGTGTTATAGTTACACAACCTTACACACCTTCTTCCAGCAAACACAGCTGAAGAAATTTTATTAACTAAGAATTTAGCTTGAATTTATTGATTGATGTGTACTTTTTTGGACTTTTACCCCACAACAGATATGCATCTTAGCTAATGAGAGAAAGCAATAAAAGAAACTGAAGCATATGCAGTTAGGGGAAAGAAGAATTTAGACACTTTTCTTTTTCTGATTTAATATACAGTACTTCCAGTACATACAGTACACTATATGGCCAAAAATATGTTTATAGACACCACATGCTAACAACATTGTGAGTGTCCTAGCCCTCACATACAGCCAGAATTACACAACAAGGCCTTGTAGCTTCTGAATTGAATCCCCTTAGTAAATCACAATTAGAAAAACAATTGCACCAAAATGTTAAATACTTCCAACTAGTCAAATTAGTTTTTATTGTAGATGTCTCAAAGCTGGAAATATCAATAGAAATAACAATGACAAAAAAGTAAAAAGTATTACATGTGTGTAGTACGCACACGTGACTAAACTGCAGAAACTAGAGCAGAAACAAAACTTTTTAAATGAGTTAAGTGTTAGATAGAGCAACCCGAAAACCAGATAGATATCAAGATACATATCAAGATAAATACAAGTGACGAAGTACCGTGGTTCATTCTTATCTGTGTAATAGATGTTAGGCCATCATAAACCACCAGATCAGCTTCATTTACATATACATATACATCATTTGGAAGAAGTGCACCTTCATCCAGAGCGATGAGTTGTGTTCATTGGTAGACCTTCCAGCAGAGAGATACAGAAATCCAGTCTTGAAATGACAAGAGACTGAACAAGTAACTGAGCAGCCTGAGTGGACAAAAATGACAGAATACTTCTAGTGTTGTAGAGAAGAAACCGACATGAGTGTGTCTCATTAGCAACATGCGAGGAAAGGACAGTTGATCATTGATGGTTACCCCGAGTTTACGAGCTGTGACCGACGCTTCAGTGTACCTTGCCATAGATTGTCTGGAATGATCCTAGAATAAATCACTAACTTAAGCAGAGAAAGAAGTTTAATCACAAGATGAGCACGATCAGTCAGAATAACTTTGTCCTGGTTTGCAATGACAGTTTACTCTGAGAGTGAAAGTAGATCCAAACCTTGGCAACAAAGGAATCTTCTAATTTACATAAAATATATTTTATTTTTACAAATTGAACAAAAACTCTATAAAACACTCTGGGGCATTTCAAATATCTTGCACATGTATCTTACACATGCTTTTTTGTGGATGCCATTCCAAAGACTTCTGTTAGAGGTGTGGTGCTATGTTTGTGCTGCTATGTATGTAGTGACTGAAGGGTGATTCATATTGGCTTTGACATGATGATAGCTTACCTAATGTTTTGCAGTGAGGACAGTAACACCTTTTACTGGCATATTTTCCTGCTCATAGGCTGGGTTGCTTATAATTATCTTCCTAAAAAGCGTGGCATCTGTGGGCAGGGCAATTGGAATGAAATGCCAAATGCAGTTTTCAGGATTTCCTTTACTTTAAAATATTAGTTTTAAAGTAAAGAAAATTAGCTCTAGTTGTGGTTGAGGTGCATACAAAAGTAAAAAAAAAACTGTATAGTAAAAATTGTCACCATATGAAGAGTAACACATTTTGGCAGAGTTTTTCTCCTCAACCATCACCACTCTATGAGAAATGGCAGATCGTGAACAAAACAGTATGTCTATTCTTCACATTCAAGTTAATTCAATGTATTTGTATAGTGCTTT
This sequence comes from Bagroides melapterus, assembly GCA_028566695.1. Classification (NCBI taxonomy): domain Eukaryota; kingdom Metazoa; phylum Chordata; class Actinopteri; order Siluriformes; family Bagridae; genus Bagroides; species Bagroides melapterus. Next base: position 5,123 of record JAOTRN010018646.1, on the reverse strand, counting down.
TAACAATTTACATTGTCTCAAAGAGGTTTTACATAAGTATAGAAACAGAATAAAAAATTTTAAGTTTAAAGCTTAAAATGAATTTACTATAATTTAACAATTTTCCATAATTAGCAAGCCGGAGGTGAGGGTGGCAAAGAAAAATTCCCTGAGACGTTATGAGGAAGAATCCTCAGAAGAGGAAGAATCCAGACTCAGAAGCAGGGGTACCGCTAGCAATTTTGGGTCCTTTGAAAGAATATGAGTTTGGGCCCCATACCATACCCATTCCACACCAATAAATCTGATCTCTGGGGGCCCCAAAAGTGCATGGGCCACAGGTTGTCAATTATTCATGTGCAATATGACCATTCTTTAACATTGCCCATTAAACCACAGTCACAGTGGATTTTCAGGAGTGGAGGAAAAATTGAATTGAATATGTGAATATGGTGGTCAAGTTGGTTTCTTATGTGATGATTCATTTAATTCAATTCAATTCAATTTTATTTGTAAAGTACTTTTAACACTGAACACTGTCACAAAGCAGCTTTACAGAAATAAGTACTTTAAATACAGGATATAAATTATTAACTGTTACATGAAAAACTCCCTGATTTGATATGAAGAAGAAACCTTGAGAGACATCAGCCTCTAAGAGGAACGCATCCTCATCTGGATGACACCGGATAGTGTAATTATAAATCATTTCCCTTACATAGCTATTCTGCATAGTCAAAAATACAATAGCTAGGAAACTAGGAAATTCATTCTAGTTTTTACACGAAATCTATTAAACACACAAGGAAAGAAAGACAATATACATGTACAAAAACTTGCATGAAAATATGTTTTTTAAATTTTTTATTTTACAGAAATAGATTGATTAGAAGATCCTTATTCTAAAACTTTTCTATCTTTGTCAGTACAAACCTAATAATGGTCAGAGGGTCAGGTGGAAAAAATGGTCAGATATTAAGTAATGTATGTTTAAATTAAAAAAGAAGTGTATCATTCAATGTCTGGGTAGAGATTTGGATTTGAATGATATTTTTACTAATGCCATGGAAATACTGCGTTGTGCTTACACGTATATTACTGACACACACTGCAACTTTAATTAGCTCCACATAGTGTACATTGATCTCAAACTCAGTTTACCTCAGTTTTCCACTTGCTAAATAAATATGTGAGAAAGATATGAGCTAACCGCTAATCATCTGAAAATCTATGGAAAGTATTGTAGAGTCACTATTTCCTACAATAATAGAAGGCAGTCAGCACTTTACAGTTCTTTCCAACTCTTCTAAATGCTTGGATGATTGTGTAAGTCTTCCTGAAACATGATTCATGATGCAGGTTTAACACAATGTTCCGTGTGTTTCTGATAAATTTCTTTTGGGTAACTTATCACAAGACAATATTTTGCAATCTATGTTTAGAAAACGTGACCTGGCCTGCTTAGCCAATCATATTATGTGTATTTTTACAGCCAAATCTTTATATTTGGTCTATGTGACAAACAGATCATTAATTATAACTAAATCAATCAATAATACCAAAGAAATTAATTTGTAAATATATCATACTTCAGTCTCTTCCAAAGAACAACTAACTTTTGCTACCTAAAAATAAGTGACAAATAAAAGGAAGAAAAAACAGTGTGAATCTGTTATATAGTGTGTCCTTTTGTCTGCTTAGTAAAGAAGTTTGGATGACAACTTATCTATCTCAGGATGAGCTCTAGAACAATGCAGCTTATTGTCAGACACAAACATGAATTTCCAGTCATATGAGCTGCCTTGATTACGATCACAATCACTATTGCTCCCAGTATGGCTAAAGATATGTGACGTGACATGTTTGTAGTTGAATTCATGGGGATTTCTATTAATGGCTTTAGGAGGGACAAGTGATGCCTTTACCCCCCACGCCCTGGGTCCGATTCTCAGGTAAGGGGAACCGACCAAGTCGCTGAAGGGTTAACTCTGAGTGATGCCTCCAAGCCAAGAAAATTCAGAAGGTTGTGTCAGAACCCTTTTGGTGTAAAATCTGTGCCACATAAAAAAGATTGAATGGTCCACTGTGTTGACCCAGAACAGAAAATTTTAATTCATGACTGCAGTTCTAAGATAATTCAAATTTACCATAACAGATTAATTATGAATGAAATCAGAAAGCACTTCAGTTTTGATTAATTCAGTTTGGTTGAAGCCATTATTCTTCTCTAGCTTTTATACATATATATTATACATACTTTCATGATCAATTACCTAAAAATCAACATAAGCTAGACTCTAAACCCTACCAATAGATGATACAGCTATATTTTTCCTCATGGCGTGTACTAACCAACATTTATTTAAACACCGCGCTGGTACACAGTTCTACAGTCCACTGTCGGCCTCTAGTGGACACTTAAAGCCTCACAAAACAATTTCCAACAGTTGCCTGAGAGGATTCACTGCTTTATCTTGCTGTCATGAAATGTTCGCAGACTTAATAAATATTTAAATCATGAACTAGGCAATCGGTTAAGTGATTGGACAACGCCTAGATCTGTTGTGACTTAGTAAGGACAATTACAATCAAAAAATCTTCTGACAAAAATATCTAATCTTCGTTTTAGAAGATAGCTTCGGAAATGTATTCAAAACAGGTCCAAATTCTGGTGCCCAAGACACAAGTCATCCTAAAAAATAGTTTGTGATATTTGTGATACAGAGATTTTGCGGTTGTGGAACTAACACGGTAATGAGGGCATTTTGAAGTTCAGGAGAAAATTAAACAAAGCTAGCCAGATAGATTGATTTCACGTGATGTAAGCACTGTATATATAGTATGTAGCATTATACGGTATGTAGCACCGATTATATGTAGCTATGATCATGGGAGTTAGTTCACAGTACAGTATGCGTAAGATGTAATTAATAATTATAAAATTAATCAACAGTTTATTCATGTTAGGGAATTTGTGACCAGGAAAAAAAATACAATAAATATAGTAATTCTTAATATAATAAGTGTTTCTGATTTCATTTGTGGTTTGGGCTAATCTAACGCAGTTAAATGTAAATTATAATTTACTTCAGGAAGCATCAGAAATTATTTATATTTTAACACGAAGGAGGTCATACTGGAAGACGTAGTCCACAAAAGTCCTTTATATAGCTTGTGTCTCATCTAGTTGCAGGGGCGCCGCTAAGTGGGGGAAAGTTAGGACGATTCTAATGGCCCATGCACTTTGGGGGCCCTCAGAAATCTGATTTATTGATGTAGATTGGGTGTGGTAGGGGCCGCAATCTCATATTCTTTCATAGGGCCCAAAATTGCTAGTGGCGCCCCTGTCTAGTTGTATTAACTATGAATGCATTTAGTTTCTATTTTGTTCATCGACATACTGGTTTCACTTTGGTTTCCTACTTTACCCACAATGCAATTATTCTGCCTTCTAATAGTGGATAGAGGGATGTACATTATTTCATTCTTCTTCTTCTTCTTTTTTTTTTAATCTTATTTTATTTCTAAATTCTAGTTATATCGGTAGAAGGATGTTGGAGATGGAGCTGCCAGGTAAGAGGTCGAGAGGAAGGCCAAATAGGAAATAAATATGTTATAAAAGAGGACATGAAGTTCACTGGTGCGAGAGTAGAGGATGCAGAGGATAAAGTTAGGTGGAAACTGATGATTCACTCTGGCGACCCCTAACGGGAACAGCCGAAAGTTGAAGAAAATTTTATTTCTAAATTCTAGTTTAAAACCTTTGCTAATCTTTATTCCAATTTCTTTTTATTCACAGACAGATGTAAAACGCATTTCCCTGCACGTCCTACTGTGCATACTGTTGTACATTACAAATAAAAGAATTCAACTAAAATTTGGTTGTATGCTGCAAAATTAAGAGGTTATCAGAAAGCCAAATGTGGGTTTGGATGTTTTGGTAAGAAATAGAAAATGGCCAAAATGAGATTTTTTTTGTCTCATCAATAACAAGAGGGTTGAAAGACTTATGGAAAGCGAAGGACTGATTATTTAATGTGCAAAATTACCAACAAATCTTACTGTCTGCTGTTTATTTTGTACCTATTCTGTAATGTTTATTACAGAGTAACAAAACATAACACCTCAGAAAAAAGGTAAAATATTTCCAAAAAAAAAAAATTTATTTAGTAGTAACTTGTACTCGTTTGAGTTTTTACATATAAATGTGCTTCAGGACATTTTTTAAATATTTTTACAAATGCCAAACAAATCATCAAAAATTCAGATCCAATGTAACATTGAATTGGATTGCAAATTCACCCATAGCATACAAGCAAAAGGTAAAAAAAAAAGAAAAAGTTAAATCTAAAAACTTCAGATGGATTGTTTTTAAATGTAAATAATGGCAGTCAACAATCACAATATTACAGGAAATTAAAGTTCTCTCTGAAATTGATTGTACATGATAACTTTTGCAGTTTAGAGTTGCTCAAAAATCACTTCCACATTAAATCGAGATATTAGTTATTTGGATTTAGAGGACAGATGACCAATGGTTCCTCCTGTATAATATGAGGGCTAAAGAAGGGTCTAATTACTCCTCTGAACTCACAGTCAGTAAATGAGTAAATATGAGTTTCTGCTTCCATATCATAAAAAGAGACCAACTTCTCGCTATAATCAACAAACACTCCTACTTTACAGGGTGCATTTGAAAGAGACAGCAGAGTAGGAGTGTCTTCCAAAGCTGCGTAATTTTCACCGTTATAATGCACAATGACCCAGTATCCTTTGCTTGGTTTGATGGAGAGTGGCCCTTTTCTGTTGGCCTCCTCTCTTGCCACCCCAATATCCCACCCTTGTTTGATTCCAATCTCCACTACCCAGAATGCCCTGCCATCAGTCAGCCGGTTCTGTCCCAGAATGGAGCCAAACATATCAAACCTCTCAGGACAATCGGATGCCTCCCATTTCACCTCAGAGTTTCGCACTTGCCTCATGTCATCGGAAATTAGGAGCTGTGTGTTAGCTGTGCCTGGATCCAGAGTCACATCCACTGAAAGATCAGAGATGTAAATTAGATAGATTTATAGATAGATAGATAGATAGATAGATAGATAGATAGATAGATAGATAGATAGATAGATAGATAGATAGATAGA
>JAOTRN010018644.1:0-10105 GCA_028566695.1 Bagroides melapterus | reverse complement strand
CCAATCACAGGGGAGAACAGACAAACAAGCAATGATTACTAAACAAGACACAGGTGGGACATGGAATCAAGACACACGTGACACTCAACAGGCTTCAAAATAAAAGACATGGACTATACAAAGAAACACACAAAGTCCAATCCCCAATAGTCCTAAGATCATAACAGTACCCAACTATGATCATCTAAAAAAAAATTCAACGCTCTACTATGACTTAAGCTCAAAGAGACAATTACCTGTCATTATAGGAGTACACTTCAGCAGGGACTTGACTACTGCAGAAGGATGCAAAGACCTGATGGTTCATGGGAAGGGTAGGCCTTAGAGCTGCAGTTCAATACTGTTGTGTGCAAAATATTTGTTTTTTCCATTGTTTAATTTTCTTTAAAATTTTAATCCAGTGAATGCTGACTCCCTAAGGATTCTATATTTAATTCTATACCAAATTCAAATGGCAAAATAAATAGACGATACTCTGATATGGGCAAGAGCAGGGATTCTGGGGGATGTGGTATTAGAAGGTCATGATTTTGAATCCCAGGTCCACTGCTGAGCCATTTAGCAAGGCCTTTAACTCTCAATTGCTTGAGTTTATAAAAATGAGACAAAATGTAAGTCTCTCTGGAGGAGGTCGCCTGCCAAATGGTGTAAAAATATAAGGCAAATTGGGGATGTGGTAGCCTAGTAGCTAAGGTGTTGCACTACTGATCAGAAGATTGTGAGTTCAAATCAGAGGTGCCACCACTGGGTAAGGCCCTTAACCCTCAGTTGTATAAAACGAGATAAAATGTCACTCTGGATAAGGGAAGTCTACCAAATGCTAAAAATGTAAATGTATTCTCAGATCTTTGTATTGAGGTTACCTTTAAGTGTTAATAAAAATAAGAAGAAATAAAATGGTATATATAAATATAATGGGTTACTACAAATTTTACACTTGATCTTTCCCCCTGTTGAACAAAATTGCCATAATTTGTAAATTAATACATATAATAAATATAATCAATATATTAACTGTGTTGGCTATGTTTCAGGGACCTCACCCTAAGAACAGTAAGATTATAGTACAAAAACTTTGTGTAATACCACACACTCTATGCTTTGAGGTATAACATAATTGTTTGGTTTGTGGAACCTTTTCAGGTCATGGGGTGTGTGCTTTACATATGCAGTATGGTTTGGATTGGAGGCGTTTGCATGCATGGGCCATATTTTCCAGGATGGATACGATGGGTATGATTCAGACATATAAAGCACTTTTCCATAAGTCAGTAGTTCACTGAGTTGTGTGAATCATGCATCTTATCTGTGTTTCAGCTTGACTTGTGCTGAAGTGAGGCGTGCCTGTGACTTCCTGCTCTCTAAGCAGATGGAGGATGGAGGATGGGGAGAGGATTTTGAGTCATGTGAGCAGAGGTGCTATATACAAAGCAAAACTTCCCAGATCCATAATACCTGCTGGGCTCTGCTGGGCCTTATGGCTGTCAGGTAATACTCACTGTGTGTTCAACATGGCCATAAGGACACAAAGCTATAGGGTTCCACATCTTTCCAGAAACTATATTACATCTTTTATTACATTTCAAGTCAAATCAAGTCAAGAAGCTTTTATTGTATTTTCAATCATACAGTATATATGCTGAAGCAGTACATAGTGAAATGAGACAACGTTTCTCCAGGACCACGGTACTACATAGATCAACATAGAGACAGTGCAAACAGACAATACAAATCACTACAGGACAAATACGCAAAGTAGCACCAACTAGTGTACATTCTGTATATTATAAAGAACAATGTGCAAAAATATAGGAATTCTGAACAAAGAGTTTTCTTGTAAACATGATTTTATCTCACCTTTCATGTTTTTTTGGTTCTATATACATCAGGTACCCTGACTGTATAGTTATTGAGCGTGGAATACAGGTTTTGATTGACAAGCAGCTTCCCAATGGAGACTGGCCACAAGTGAGTTCTTGTTTTCTGTGTTAAACTTGTGTTTAACAAAATCAGCTGATTTTCTACATAGAAAATGGTTCTCAATGACGGTATAGACCAATTATTGACTGATACTGATTTCAGCCTGTCTGTAAAAGGTACTATAGAGGAAGGAATCAAAATACTAAAAAACTGGGCACTATTAATTAACAAATAATTAATCAATAAGCATTAAATATAGCTGTTGACACCTTTCAATTTTGTTATTTGCTTATTCCAACCTTTGTCAGCAAGGAAATTAATGTAGTTGGAAATTCACAAATTCTAGTTGAATACGCCTGACATTTTGTCACCCTTTTTCAGGAGAACATCTCTGGTGTTTTCAACAAGAGCTGTGCCATCAGCTATACATCATATAGAAACGTGTTTCCAGTTTGGACTCTGGGCCGTTTTATGCGTCTCTACCCCTCCAGCTCAATCGCTCAGAAACTGGGAGGCACTGAAAGATAATCTGTGAAGTGTTTAATTTCATTTGCTGAATAAAAGTGCACATTATACCTTCATTCTAACTGACTTGCGACTGAATTAAGGCTGACTTAAGCACTATTTGATGACCGATATAAGGCGCTTTTAAATCATGTCGTAGTTAATTTTAAATAGAATTTAACTGATTGTTTTGAAAGCTACAGTGTTTATTTTACAATATATACAATACATTTGTTGTGTGCTCTTGTGATTACTAAATCAATGGCACCGCTCTGCCAAATAAATGTACAAAACTTTTCATGACATTGTAAGTGAACATTGCCTGTAGCTTATTGGTATTTGAAAATTATATAAAATAGATTAATTATAAATTATAATGAATTAATTATAAATTATAAACAAGCACATTATCATGATATCATAAATTCACAGTATCAAAGAAGTGTGTTTTGAGTCTTTTCAAGTAAATTCTATGCCTATTACAAGCATCTACATTTGCTGTTCCCTATTTACTTGTTACACACACACACACACACACACACACACACACACACACACACACACACACACACACACACACACACACACACACATCCACACATCCTCACACTGATAATCACTAATAGGGATATACACGCACACCCACTCAAAAAAAGTGAGACTATTCAAGTGTTTAAATAAATTTTCCCCAAAACTATATAACATATGCACATGTACATACTGGAGCCCCATTCTGTAATAGAATGTTATGTATTATTTCAATATTATCTTTGTTATTCATACACTAATTTATCCTCATTCAGTTCAATTGACCAGTAAATTAGGACATCAAGTCAAGTCAAGATGCATTTGTTGTAATTCAACCAAAAATAGCTGACACAGTAAATAGTGAAATGAGACAACTTTTCTCCATGAACATGATGCTACATCAAACATAGGGCTACATAAAACAACACAGAGGACTTAAAGTAGGTACTTTAAAGTAGCCTCATAAAGTATATCATGTGCAACCCAGCGCAAACAGTGCAAGACAAAAGACCGTACAAACAGACAATACACAACACTACGAGACAAATACACAAAATAGCGTTGACCAGCGTGCATTCTTTATATTTTACAATATGTTGTGCAAAAATGTAGGATTCTGAACAAAGAGGTTACTTGTAAACATATAAACACTTGTGTAACAGCAGCAGTTGGATGAGGTAATGAAATGCGGTGTGTTTATTGAAATGTGGCAAAACAAAAATTGAATTAGTGGAGTTATGGATAATAGTTCCATAGAAATGCAAGGCATTTGGGTTTTAAATGAAAAGACAATATAAGACAACAGTCAACTTCAACTTCCTGATATTTACTTCTGATATGTTAAACCGAAAGCATGTGATCTTTAGTGTTCGAAACAATCCTGTTTCTAAGTGATCACATTATTGGAACTTGTGACTGACAGGTTTTTCTTGTTGGGAAAATCTCTTTAGGGTAGAGCAAAAACAAAAATAATAAGCCTTACTCTTTTAATACTTTTGGAGGAGACTGAGACTATATGTAAAATATACTGTAAGTTCAGGTTTGTTTTGCTGCTGTTGTGAGGAATTAGATTTATTGTTATACTCCCTGCAGTAGGTGCGTTACCCCACATGCTTTTATATCAGTGTGTTCAGCTTTCCATGGGTTTGATTCTTCACTCATAGCCAGTGACTGGGACACACCCGTCACCACTATTTCCCTGAGGCCAAGTTACAAAGTAACATTCCAGTGCAACAGACAAAGTAAATAACTTGTATGTGAGGAGATCTACAGCTTCAGATAAGTTCAAGCATTATTTCAGGTATTAGGGTTTTCAGGGTTTTAGTTTTGGGATGAAAGAGATTTACATAACAAAAGATTTAGTTCCTCAAATATACTGGTGTTTTTTTTTTGTGTGTGTGTGTGGGCTTAAAGTTTTTTCTCCAATATGTGAAACAAATATATGAAATTTCTATAGAGTTACATTTCAAGCCTTGCAAACTATACTCAGTAAAAGTGTTAAGCTTTATATATCCTTTATATGTTTTGAGATCTAGCAAGTGTTGACGTTTAACTTAGAACCAGTTTAGCAGCCTGTCACTCTGAAAAGGCGGTGTTTGTACTGTAAGCTGACAAGGGTTTCAAACCAGCTTGATCTGCACTCTATTTTTTCCACAACCTATAATTATAAAGTTTGTATTTATTTACAATATATATTACTTTATTTAATTTCAATAATATACACATGGCCTCTACATGTCATACAATAGTTAGTTATATAAGGTATACAGTCAGAATACATACATTTCATAAATGTATAATACAGAATAAATCTATATAATATAAATTTTTATATATTTAATTTTGTATATCCTTTAAGTTTTAACAGGGTATTCATTTTTTTATTTATTTATTTGTCAAAAAATTGTATGCTTGATTCCTGTCAAAAGCTGAAACTCCTTGTTGTGTAATTTAAAGTCAAACCCATGCTACACCCACATGCAGTGCTCCCATTGGTAGGATCCAGATATGAAGCGACACACCCTCGTAAAGCAGTTGGACATTCTTTAAAAAAACATTCAACATCAAGAGGCTGCCGGGTGTATTTCTGAACTTTTCCTTATTTTATAAGACATTGTGGTAAGTCAGTCTTGGTCAGTATCTTCACTTTTTTATTTGTGATTGCATATTGATTTTGGGATTGCTTCTTTTATTGTATCTGTTGAGAAACTATTGACTTAACCCAGGTAGAATTCATAGTTTATATAGTGAAAATAAAAAAAAACATTGCTATGAATGTTCGGGGAGCTGCTAGTCACAGCTAGTCAGTAAGTACCTTAAATGTATTTTTGTGTGCTGACTAGCATCTGGACCTTTTTAGTAATTGGAGAGATTGTTGAAGCAAGCTTTGATGTGCACCATTCAAAGTTACCATGCCACAGTCAGCTGCGTTGTTTAGCAATGTGATGTTATGATGATGCAACATCATTTGCAACATTGTTTGCATAAAGGTGTTGCAGCCATCAAGGTCTTTTCAATTTAAGGACATCAGCCTGCTAACAAGAACTAGTGCTGCATGTCACCAGTGTCATGTCTGAATTATGGAGCAGTAAATGGACAATATGGTCTATTCATTGTTTTAGATTTTAAAAAAAAGGTACTTAAATATCTATAATAAACATGCTAACATTAAATGTTAGTCCTTTAGAACAAATGGCATAAAATGGGCCTCAAATAGAAAAAAGTTACCCTTATGGTCTTACTCATTTAATGAGATATTATAATAGAAATAATAGAATAGAAATGATTTTTTTTTTCTAAAACAATACAACAGAACCTCACCGCCTCACAGTGGCATGCAATTCAGGGTGTAACCCTGCCTCACACCCAATGTTCCCAGGCTCCAGATGCACTGCAAATCTGACCAAGATAAAACAGTTACTATAATTGAGGAAGTGATTAAGAATATCACACAGATACTATTCGATTCATTATAGCATTCAGAGGACAATTCCCACTAAACAATCTCAGAAATTATACAGTATTTTATTGTTAGTTTTCATTAGATAACTCCAGTACAGGGAGCTGAAGGAGAGTCTGCGGGTCATTGCTGAAATACTTATGTTATAGTTACTGAATTCCTGTCAGATTCCATCTGAACTGATTCTTTTTCTAATTTTCTAACTTCATAGTAACCATGTAGCGCGTTAAAATGCCATTAATCTTACAGGAAAGATGTTTAAGAGATTTTTTTATTAAACAAATAACAATCCAATAATGCAAGGCTTAGTATGAAATTGTGTGAAGTAATATTTTTGCTATTATTGAAGCCATCGAGCATTTTATTCCTGGCCGTTTAAGCTGATCTGTTTTTTAATTAAGATTTGGAATACATTTATTTCATTCAAGTTCATTTTTAAATAAGTTAATAACTATGCACCTAACTATACATTGTAATACTGTACTATATTTCACACTATAATTCAATAATAAATGTAATAACTTTGTTGGGTTGTGATTTGCATTAATGTTTTACAGACCTTGCAGAGATAGCAGTGATGCTTGAATAACTCAAATTATTTAGAAAAACATATGGCTAAAAGTATAGAAGCAGGCCTCATTGTTATGTGATGTGTTCTCCTCCCATTGTACATGTATTGGTTAGGGATAAATTTGAGAATTGACATATCAACATCACTGAATGTGCTCTTGCCCATACTGCTAAATTTATATTGTGTGTGTTTGTTACAGACGAATATTCAACAGCCATAGATATGAACCCAAACTTTCCACAGCAGCCTGGGCAACCTTTTCCCAATCCAAATGCTCCTTATGGTAACATACCTTTCCAACCTCAAAATCCAAACCAGCTGGAGTATGGTGGCCCAGGACCATATCCAGCAGGGCCATACAGTTCTTCCATGGGCACAGTATCATTTCCAGGAGGACCATGCAATCCCCCAATGGGCCAAGGATCCTTCCCAGGAGGGCCATGCAATCCTCCAATGGGCCAAGGATCATATCCAGCTGGGCAATACAACCCTTCCATGGGCCCAGGGTTCTGTCCAGGAGGACAGAATGCTGGTAATAACCAGGGGCCAGGATATGGTCCTGGGCATGGGCATGTCCACGGTCCTGGGCATGGGCATGGCCACGGTCCTGGGCATGGGCATGGCCGTGGTCGTGGCCATGGTCATGGCAAACATGGAAAGAAACATGGAAAGGGTGGCAAGGTGAGAATATGCATCTGATGTAAATTGAATAAACACAAAAGTAGATTACTGAGCTGATATGTGACTAATGCAGAACTTCTTTACAGCATTCTGGGAGCAGCTCAGACTCTGATTAGAGCACCAAGATGTTTCAGAAGCAAATCTCCAGATACCTAGCTATATATATAATAATATAATACATTGTATGGCTGAATAAAAGGGTTTACATTACTTGTGTATAATGTTATTCATACTTGTCCAACTCTACCTACAAACTCAATTGTTTGTAGATGCATATAAATGTACTGATTACAATTAAACTAAGATAAAAGATTAAGATAACTGTTGCACTGTTGCATGCTAATTTGGCTTTACTATCTATTATGGCATGTGCATATTTAATTAAAGAGTTGTGTTACTATTTATGATATATGGAAAATCAGATTAGGAAACTCATGGCAAGCCAATTAACATACATTAATGAAATATGATTCTTTGAAAAAGGGACTTCTGATGGTGGGAGAAAGAGAAAGTCCATCTGCCTAAAAAAAGTCATGATGCACCACAAGTAGAGTGCTACTAAAGAAATCTTTAATAATCTATAAATTTTGAAAGCTAGCTAGCTTGTGAGACACAAAAAAATAAGGTTTAAAATTTAATTTAATTAATTAGTTTATCATTTGTATTTTAGCTTTGTAGAGTAGAAAGCAAAACTGAGCCTCTCACACGTTGTATTAAGTATATTTTGCTCAACAGCACTTCCTCCACTGGAAACCTTTATATAGATTGTGGAAATATATGACATTTTAAAAGTATTTGTACAGTTTAAAAGCCATTTGTGTTATCTAACTGTTTTATTCCAAATTGTGGAAAATAGTAAAATATAAACTCAAACTACTGTTCTTGGGTGAAATCCTCCAATTACGGTATATCTTCTGCATATTTAACCCTTTTGCAACTGAGGCTATATGATTTTGAGATCCATTTTTTTTTACATCAGTGGAGGGACTTGTACACAACTAAGACAAAGGAGGAAAACATTCATCGATTCTCAAACAGGCAACATTAGTGTAAATTGTTATTTTGTCTAGTGAGAAATTAGTATATTTGGTGTACAACATTTGTGTACTTGGTCTGCTACAATGTTTACGTGGGTGGTAAATGAAGAAACAACATATACATAAAGGCCAAGACCCAGGTCTTGTTTCCAGCAGAACATTGGCCAGAACATCACAATGCCTCAGCTGGCTTGGCTTCTTCCCATAATGCATCCTGGTGCCATCTTCCCCAGTTAAGACACAAACACACACACACAAACACACACACATAGTAAAAGAAAACATGATTCTTCAAACCAGGTTGCCTTCTTCCAGTTCGCTACTCACATGATTATTTCAGGTAACTTCAGGTTGGACAGGAGTCAACATGGGCACTCCAACTAGTATGAAACTACGCTGTCCCATACACATCAAGCTGTGATGCACAGTGTGTTGACACTTTTCTACCATAACCAGAATAAACTTTTTTTTTTACCAAGTTGTGCTACAGTAGTTCTTCTGTGACATCAGACCAGACAAGCTAGCTTTTTCTCCCCAGTGTGCATCAATGAGCCTTGAGTGCCCATGAGCTTGTTGCTGGTTCACCTTGGTCCACTTTTTCTGTGGTTTTTGAGATGCTCTGACCCAGTTATATAACTATCACAAATTCTCAAAAGTCCTTACACCTGCCCATTTTTCCAACCTTATATATTCATATGCTGTTGCACAAGCGCTTATAAAAACCACAAGTATTAACACACTGAAAATCTGCCAAAAAAGACACAAAACCATTATCTTTTTGTCTGTGCAGCATTCCTGTGTTATATAAATATATTTTGGTACATAGGTCACAGATGACCTAGTGAACAAGTATCAGCATGTATTTATTGATAGAGACTTCAGGATAAAGGCATCTGTCAAATTCCATAAATACAAATAGTGATGTCAATTTTTTCTGACAAGGAAGCTGAATATATCTGATGTGGGAATGTTTCCTAACACTATCATTACATTATCGTGTTTCTGGGGTTTATAAAATAAGGTTGTATCAAAGCCCCATTTATGACACTATGATTTAAATACAAACTGCATTACTTCACAGGCAGCGTGAAATGAAGAGAACAATAGAGTATAAACCCGGAAATAAGTTTTTGCACTCCTCTTTCCATCGTGCCAAAGTCAATTGGGCTCTGATTAAATGTCTGAAATAACGTATGTGGGCAACACCAATTCAAGATAAAACTGGACTGGAGGTTGTTATAGACACTGAACGGCATCTTCTACTACAGCGTCGTTTATAATCTCGTTCTTGCGAACTATTCCATCTAAACCTTTTCCATCACTCAAATTCAAGCAGGAAAGGCGCAGTGGTTCCGTATCAGAGAACATATTTTTTAAACAAAGATTGAGAAACTTGTCAGAGGTTTCGTGGTGGTGACGTCATTCGAAGTCATGCGACCGTGGTGTAGTTCGGTAATTCTGTTTTGACTTCAGAATTCATAAATGTTTGTGAAGATTATCAAAACATGTAAGAATCATAAATTTCGGTTGGTCACAGAGCATATTTTCTGCAAAAACCCTATTGTCTTTTTGTCGGAGGAACCAGGGTGACGCTATCTTCCGGGTTGGCTTAGTTTAAAAAAAAATTCTCGTGACAAATTGTTCTCGTGACAATTACTTTTCCGCATGCGCATTGTTGGGCAGACCGGAACATTTTCTCTGAAAACACCTGTCGTGCTGTGTAGATTACCTAAGTCAAGGTAAGTGTACGTTACCTACCCGTTCTTAGTTTTTTGGCTGTTATTTTATTTGGGCTTTTAAGACATTTTATTTATTTACTTTCTAGGATTTTTTTTAGGTTTTGTTTGGGCTACTTGCTAGATAGACTGCTGTATTTATCAATCAATAAAATAAATAGAGAGAAAG
>JAOTRN010018643.1:0-10105 GCA_028566695.1 Bagroides melapterus | reverse complement strand
TCGGAGTAAAAGTGTAGAATTTGTTTCAAAAAAGTAGTAAAGTAAAAGTTGACAGAAATATAAAAACTCAAGTAAAGCACAAAAATGTTCAAACCATACTTAAGTACTGTAACAAAGTCATTTTACTTTGTTACATTACACCACTGTGTGTGTGTGTGTGTGTGTGTGTGTGTGTGTTTGTTTCAGAGATGACTGTTATCTCTATTCCATCGTGTTAGTCACTCATTCTGACCTTCAGAGGTAAAGCTGTTGCATTCCGCTGCTCTAAATCCTAAAGCACAGTTTACATCCTGGAGAAATCTGTACTGTCAGGAAGATCCCAAAAATCTTATCTGGAGTAAAATGTTTCATTCAGAAATCCTGAAAACAAGTGGAGTTCTGCATTCTTAAAGACTTGGGAATTACATGGAATTCTGGCTATGAATTTGACTTGTTTTCCTAATCGCTATGTGGGAATTACGTTTATTCCCATACAGTATATTCCACTGTGGATCAACAATCCTGCACATTCACATTTTCCATATTAGAACACCACAGTGTGATAGCAATCCTTTAATGAGCTGGATGAAATGGGTTTGGATATGGTGGAAAATAGGAGATGTGACTGGGAGATGGTCAATGTGGTGCAGTGCTTTATGGAGATTAAAGAGTGAAGTGATGCATAATGTAGCTCTAAATGCTAATTAATAATGCATGTCTGTGTGTGTGTGTGTGTGTGTGTGTGTGTTGCATCTGACAGACAAACCAGCAGGAATTCCTCAAATTCCACACACTCATGGCTAAACGGTTCAGGTTCTCTCTCAAGTCTTTCTGATGAACATATATCAGATTCTCAGTCTGATCCATTTCAGCTTCTTAGATGATTCTCCACCTCACATTATTTGAAACAAAAAAAGGAAGATGGAAACCTAACACACTCCAGATTGGTTGCTGGTGTTTGTAAAACAAGTATATAATTCTAACTGTGATGCTAATGATCTGAAACAGACTTCATGCTACCACATAAAAATATCTCAACAAAGGATAAAAGTGCTGACTTATGAAGCTAATAAACACAAATAGCATGTTTTTTTTCAGCAAGATAAAAGACAGGTGAGAATTATCAGGAACACATCATGAAACCTCTGTGTTGTTTGCTAAAGAAAGCAGCACCACCCTGGTTCTGTAAAAACTCTATGAAGAGCACATGGTTGCATGGTCGGGTGTCACAAGTACACACAACTGCTAGCCAATGACTGCAGCCACAGCTCTTCACCCTTCAGCAGAAGCAGGGTGTATAAGAGGGTGCAGCTTATGGACAACATGAAGGCATATGGCTGCAAGGTGGGATGGCAATGATTGCAGTTGCAGCTCTTAACACTCCAGCAGGAGCGCTTGTGACAGCAGTGAGTCTGTGCTCTTCTTGCACGCTCTCCACTATGGTTCTTCCTGGAGTTTATCACACGCTCTCTTCTATCTGGACAGCCCAGCTTTACCATCTCAGGGAGGTCCTGTTTGTATAAGTGTTACACTGGGGCTAAAATGCTAAATTCTTTTCCAGCTCCATTTCAGCATCCTGCTTGTTGTGGACAGTATGAAGGAACATGGCTACAAGCTTTGGTGTCACAAGCACATATAACTGGTAGCCAATTGATTGCAGTCAAAGCTCTTCACTCTCCAGCAGAAGTGGGGGGTTTATAAAAGGGTGCAGCTAATACAGCAGGGAGTTATGCTTGTTTTTGGTTGTAGCTTGAGCAGTGATGGCCACCTTCCTCATGCACTGTATGCAAGTTCTTGGGTTCTGTTTTTGGTTTATGATAGTATCCCACCTCAATTGCTCTCTTTGCTTACTGCACCTTGCATTCTGGTATGCTCTATTATGCTGGACACCGTACTTGTGCCTGCTGTCCACTTACGGAACAGAACAGAACTGTCTTTTTAGCCCTAGGGCAATCCTCAGGCAAAAATGACTTCTCTGAGGTTGTACAGATACTGGATGCTGTGTAGTGGTAGTGTACATGACAAAGTCTAGGTACACTGGTGATGTGGTTCTAGAATAACACCCATTTGTAGACAGCATGAAGGCAAATGGCTGCAAAGTGGGAGGTCAGAAGCAGGTACAGCTAGTAGCCAATGATTGCAGGTACACCTCTTCACCCTCCAGCTGAAGGGTGCAGCAGACACGGTTAGCTCAGAAATTCTTTTTGTTACTGAGTGCTGTTTTGCGTTTGCTGCACGAGTGACTGCAGTGAAGCTATACTCTCCTAGTACTTTATCCCCTGTTGTGCTTCCTGTGTAGCTTTATTGTCTGGTAGCTGATAATAACAGCACACTTCACTTACACTCTTTGATCTCTCACCCTCCCTTTCTCTTCTGCCGTTAAAGCAAGCTGGTAACCCCTGTTTTGCTGAGAATGTGCTGCTACATCAAGCCCATCCACTTCTATTGAGGTGTATACCATGTTGTTTCTGTTTCTGAACTGTAGAAGAACTCTGAACTAAAGCAGCCAAAAAGACTCAGATATCAACTGCTTCCCCCTGGGTGGGGTGACTGGGAAGCGTTCTATCTATATTTGATCTCACAAAGGGAAACTAGTAATAGCACTAACCATTGCTCCCTCTAGACTCTTCCCATTTGTGCTCCAGTGACGTTCCAGCACTTGATGGATGTTGTCCTAGGGTCATATCACCAGGTTACAGCTGTCTACCTAGAGGTTGTTACATACACTCCCCTACCTGGACAATACTGACTCAGAGAGGTCTTCCTTGCCTGTTACCTGAAAAACAGCTCTGTTCCAGCACCGCACATGGGGACAGCATGCTGGTACATGGCTACAAGGTCATTCAGCTAATGCTTGCCGCCATTGATCCTCCAGCAGAAACCAGGGGTGTGCAGTAAAGCACAGCAGACACATACAGGTGGACAAAGTGTTCTGCTAATATTCTTTGACTTATGTTTCTGCTTCTATTCTAAAAGCTGCTAAAGTCACATAAATCAGTCTGATCTGTTTCTTTTTCTGAGGAAGAGTTTTCAGACATTTCTCTAGCTCACATGTATTAAGAATAAAAAAGATATAAATTATAACGGGAAACCTAACAAGCCTAACTTGCTGGTGTTTGTAAAACAAGAAGATTCTAACTGATGATAAGGATCTGGCACACATCACCTTTTGTTTACAAAATATAAAAGAATGACAGACTGTTGATTGACAAACAAGTGAGACTTATCCAGCACACAACATGTGTAAGAATTTCAGTATTTTTATCTAAATTTACCAGCACTAACTCCACCTTGCTGCAGTGACCGCAACCATATTTATCTAACCATACTTATATTTATTAATTTATTTATTTTTTATGTTAATTGGTTAAACAGGAATTTAGTTAACCAGGTCTCACACAAAATAAATGATACAAACATTAATCCATGTAAGCAAAACTGCATTTTACATGATTTAATGTATATAGGAAAATTTGTAAGAACTACTTTCTAAAGATCCTAATTCTAGTTTTACAATTTTTATTTTGTTCAGTGATTTAATGAATTAATCTGAATTTACATGATGCTGCCCTCATGCAGCTGAGCAGACAAACTCCTCGCATGACTCCCACCCTGGTGCTGAAACGACAGCTCCGTTACAGTACCCCGCGTGTTGTGGACTGTATGAAAGCATCTGGCTGCAAGGTGGGGCATCACAAGCACACACAGCAGGTAGTCAATGATTGCAGGCGCAGCTCTTCACCCTCCAGAAGAAGCCAGGGGTACATAAAAGGGTACAGCAGGGAGTAAAAATTTTCATGGTAGTGAATGTGGTAGGTTTTATTTTAAGTACATAGTGTTGAGGTCTGTACTCCCCAGGCACTGTCTCCCTTCTGGAGGTTGCTTATAGTTATAGTAACAGCCCACTTCACCTGCTTTTTCACCATGCTTTTTCTTTTGTCAATAAGGCAAGTTCTGTTTTGGTAGACATGTGCTCCCACATCAACCGCACTTAATTTACCCAGCCATCTCCAGTGAGGTATATGCTAGGTTGGTCTCTAGCCTCTTGAATTGCAACCCAAGTAGCTAAAGTAATTTCAACTGCTACCCCCTGGATAGAGAGACTGCTTCATATCTGAATTTGAGTTCATAAAGGGCTACTAGTAAATAGCACTACCCCTTTCTCCCATTTGGACTCTCACTGACTTTATAGCACCTGCTGGACCTTGTCCTAAGACCACACCACAAGTTTGCAGCTAGGTGTTGTGAAATAACCGGACTACACCTAAACAGACCACCTGTATTTCCACTGAGAAGTCATCCATGCCTGAGTGCTGTCCTTGTGCTTTGTTACTGTGTTTCACTCTCCAGCAGTAGCCAGGGGTTAGGGGGGTAAGGGGGGTAAGGGGGATTAAAAAATATAATTAGTGACATATGTTCTAAATATAATTAGTGACATATGTTCTAAAGGTTAAAAGTGTCCAAAAAGATTCACTCATGCTGATGAACACAAATCAGATTCTCAGTCTAGTTTGTTTCTTTTGTGGACAACATGAAGGCACATAGTTGTAGAGAGTGTGTCAGAGGAACACACAGAACAAGCATTTGGTCAGTAATTTTCCAACACCTGATGGACCACATTAGCTGTCTCCTGCTGTCTAACTAGATGCTGTTACATATAGTCCCCCTGTAATACCTCAGAAAAGTTCCTGAGTACAAAAAAAGACAGCTCTGTTCCAGGGACAGGGGACATAAAAAAGGGGAGATTTAGGACACTTGATTCAGGACATCATTTATCTCTAACATCTATCTCTAATGAGCAAACCGGAGTTGATGGCGGCAGGGAAAAACTCTCTGAGATCATAAGAGGAAGAAACCTTCAGAGGAACCAGATACAGATGTGGACCTCATCCTCATTTGGGTGACGTTGGCACTATTTTGTGTATTTGTCCCATATGTTTTGTATTGTCTTGTCTTTTGTCATGCACAGTTTGCACTAGGTTGCACATGAGGCACACTTTGAGTGGTTAGGACAATTTACTGTAAGTCCTAAGCTCTGTGCTGTTTTAGGTAGCTCTGTGTTGTTCTGTGCTACACATGGTCCTGGAGAAACGTTCTCTCATTTAACTATGTAGTGCCTCAGTTATATATGAATGAAATAACAACAAAAGCTTCTTGACTTGACTTGTAGTGATCAGCCCACCCACACTACCTCCTGTTTACCTGAGCACTGCACTGTTGCTGAAATGAAAGCTGTCCCAGCACCCCACTTTTGGACAGCATGAAGGCACATGGCTGCAAAATGGGGTGTCAAAAACAGACACGGCTGGTAGCCAATGTTTGCAGTTGCAGCTCTTCACCCTTCTGCAGAAGCTGGGGGCATATAAAAATGGTGCAACAGCAATAGTTATGGAGAAAATTCTTTCTGAACTGAATGCTGATTTAGTTTTCTGTTACTATGCTGAGGGCTGGTGAGAGCAGTAAGGCTATACTCTCCTAGCACTGTTATCCTCCATGTTACTTCCTGGGTCTTGCCTTAACCCCTGGTAGAATAACAGCTCATTCAATTATGTTTCTGTGTCTCTTGCTGTCCCTTTTCCTGCTACCAGTAAAGCAAACTGTCAATCAATGATTTGCTCAGTGTGTGCTCCAAACATCAACCCCAACGCTAATGAGGGATACAGTACTACTGAGGTCTGCTGATGCCTGGCCCAAACAGCCTAAAAGACTCAGATGTCACTACTACGTGGGTGGAATAACTGGCAAAAACTGCTTCATATACATATTTGATCTCACAAAGGGATACAAGTAATGGTACTAACCCTTTGTTTGTTTAGGCTCCTCCCATTTATACTACAGTGACTTTCCAGCACCTGACCTGAAGGATGTCTTCCAGCTGTCTAACTAGAGGTTGTCACATACACTCCCCCACCTGGGCAGCTTACTACCTCTGAGAAGCTCACTTCCAGCACCTTGTTTGTGGACAGCATGGAAACACATGCTTAAAAGGTGGACTGGCAGTTCTTTATTCTCCAGCAGAAGCCAGGAGTGACCTTGTTTACTGATTTATGTCTCTGCTTCTTTTCTAAAATGAATAATAACTAAAGATTCATTCAGAAGCCATATTGATGAACACAGATCTGTTGTGGTCTGTTTCCATTTCCTTGTAAGAAATTTTAGACATTTCTTTGGCTCATATTAACACAATAACAAAAAAATTAAAATGTAAATTGTCAATGGAAACCAAACATGTTCCAGTCTTGTTGTTGTTTGAAAACAAGAACATTTCAACTGTGATGCTAATGATCTGAAACACACCTCACACCACCACCGCCACCTCACACATTACATATACACTCCTTGCTCTCTGACCATTCCTTTGCTGGCTGTTTCAGGTAAGCTCTGGTTTGCTATGTCAAACTCACTCACATCTCCTGAGGTGTACACCATGTTGGTCTCAGAACTCCTGACCTGTAGAAGCACTCTGACCCATACAGCCAAATCAACTTTTACTCCCTGGGGTAGTGTGACTGGGGAGAACCTGCTTCATAGCAACATTTGATCCCACAAGAAAATACAATAGCATGTGGTACTAGCCCTTGTGTCCATTAGGCTACTCCCATTTGTGTTCCTGTGCACCTGTTGGATGGCATCCTAGGACCACATTGCCAGGTTGCCACTGTCTACTAAGAGGTTGCCACATACAGTACAATCCCCAAACAGGACAGTCAACCTGTTCTCTGAGAGGTCCTCCTGGCATGAGTGTAAAAAAAGTGCTAATAAGCCAGCCCTGTTACACCTGGCTACAAAGTGGTTTGGCTAGTGATTGCAACTCTTCACAATCTTCAGTAGAAGCCACATGTCATGCTCATGAACTCAAGATTCTCAGCCTCAGCTGTTTCTGTTATAGACAGTATGTGGACACGTGGCTGCAAAGTGGGGTGTCAGAATAACACTCAGCTGGTCGCCAATGATTGCAGACATAGATATTCACCCTCCTGCAGAAGCAGGGATGTTCAAAAGGGAGCCTCAGATAAGTGAGCTCATTTAGCTGTCTCCCCAGGCACTGTCTCTTATATTGTTGAGTGCAGTATCCTGCTTTATTATGTGGTAATGTCAGCCTCTGTTATTTCCACTCCTTTCTATTTTGAAAGCTAGATGATGTCTTGCTCCCTATATCAAATCCACCTATCTCTGCTGAGGTATATGCTTGATTGGTCTCTTGAACTCTAGAGGCTCTCTAATCCAAACAGCCAAAATGTTTTCAGCTCAGGTTTTTAACTGCTAGTTCAGGGACCACAACATATTTGCATTTGACCTCACTAGCCCTTGCTCCTGGTAGGGACCTCTCATTTGGTCCTCAGTGACTTTCCAAAACCTGATGGACATCGTCTTGTTACCACATCAGCAGTTTATTACGGTCACCCACCTTTCACCCAATTTTACCACAGAAGAATTCTCCTTTCATGAACACCAATCTGGTGCAGAGAAGACAGCTTTGTTCCAGCGTCCCACTTGTGCACAACATGAGGGCACATTGCTATAAGGTGGGCTGGGAAATGATTGTAGCTCTTCACCCTCCATCAGAAGCCAGGGAAGTATAAAAGGGTATAAAATAAGTATAGATGAGCAAAGTGTTTTGATAATGTTTGCTTTGTTATTTTATGGATTTCTTTCTTCTTCTCGTAAAAGCTAACACCGTCTGTGAAGTTTCACTGTGAAGCCATGCAGTTTGGTTGCTGGTGTTCGTAAAACTAGAACATGGTTTTAATGTTGAGGTTAATGATTCAGATTGCACCTCACCTTATGCCACATATATATCAGCTTAGTTATTCCTTGCGTTCATTATTTAGTAACATTCCACCTTAACCAGATTGTGCACAAAATAAATGATACAAATATTAATTAGCATGAGTGAAACTGCATTTAAGTTATATAAGAAAGCTAGTTTTTCAAGACTACTTAGACCCCAACTCTAGTTTTAAATGTTTTTTATTTTGTTCAGTGATTTGATCAATTAATCTGAGTTAAAATGACGGTGCCAGCATGCAGCTGAGCAGACACGCTCCTTGCATGACAGCCACCCTGGTGAGAAAAAGACAGCTCATTTCAGCACCTGACTTGTTGTGGACAGAATGAAGGCATATGGCTGCATGTCCTAAGCACACACAGCTGGTAGCCAATGGTTGCAGCTGCAGCTCTTCACCCTCCAGCAGATCCAGGAAGTATAAAAGGGTTGGGAAAACACAGGCGGGAGTGAAAAAGTTTCTGGCAGCTAATTTCCTATTGTACTAATAGGGTTACTTTCACATTTCTCTATGTTGGTCTTAGTTTTTGGTGGATTAACTGATGGTATGAATGTAGAGAATCTGCTCATATCCTGCTTAAGAGCTTTCAGTACTACCAGCAACCCCTGGTTTTGGGCTGCATGGAGCTTTAGTGCCTTTCAAGCACCCAATATGTTATTTGTGCTGCCTACCTGGATGTTGTTACATACAATTGCCTGGTCAGACCCCTAGTAAAACCTCAGGGTACCCCATGTACAGCTAAGCTGGTACACTCTATATAGACTACCAGATCACATGCATGCATCACAGGCATATGGTGCTAGGTGGGGAAGACTATGATTACAATCACAGCTTTTCACTCTCCAGCAGAGGTCTGGGGTGTATAATAGAGCACAGCAGACAAAGACAGGCAAGTGAAGTGACTGATGCTGTTATTGTTTCTACAGAATTTGTTGACAGTAGTGACAATTGATTTTATCTAGTATAGTCTGCCTTATGCAGCTTTCTGGGTCAGCTTTGTAGTTGCTTCCCCTCCTTCCTATGAAGCTTGTGTTAATAGCATGTCTTGCTATCGCTTCACACTGTGTCCTGAACTACCAAAAAAGAAGAGAGAATGTTGGCATGAAGACTATGTGAACAGAATGTGCACTGATATTTCCAGAGCCTATGGATTTCCCAAGTCCTGCAGCAATTAAGGTGACCTAAACACCCAGAATGCTTGGGATCTTCTTTGTCTCCTGCCTCCATGTAGATGCCAAAGATGTTCAGGACATCAACAGCTATCTCCTTCCCTGGGTAGATGGCTTGATGGAGCAACTATACACACTTGAGTGATACTAGCTCTGGTTATCCTTTGGAGTTATAGTGATTTTCTGTGCTTGATGGATATTGTCCTTAACACCTCACCACCAGCTTGCAGCTGTTTATCTGGATGTTGTGATATACACTCACCCACTTGAACGCCTATACTTCCTCAAGGTCCTCAAGACTGGACTCTTAGCTCTCCCCTGCAAACAAGGAGGATTCTTCATGGTTACAAGGTGGAGTGGCCAATAATGCATCTATTTACCCTCCAGCAAATGCCTGGGTAGTATAAAAGGGTACAGCAGACACACACAGGTGAGTAATATTGTCGTTGAATCTTTGCTGATTTATGCTTCTGTTTCTTTTCCAACACTAACAGCTGCAGAGTTCACAATGTTCCCCAGATGTGCTGTGCCCCATGATGATCCATGGGTCATGTCTTGTGATGCCACTGTCCAGTCTGCTGCAGCATTGAGTAACTACAACATGAATCATTTAGAATGCTTTTTTTTTTTTTTTTACATTAAAACTCTAACTCTTTTCCTCAACAATTCATCTATTTAATTGTTTTGTTTAAATGTTTGATTTGTTCATTACCTAGTAAGAATATAAATTAAATAAGCTACATGCACTAACCCCACCCCTGACCATACCTCCACCAACCCAATCTCACTGATGTCATACCCAGATATGACAGGAAATGAAGCTATTTAAATAAAAACACAGTGAAATCACTTTCTGTTTTTCTCACACATCTGAATCTGGATGTTGGTTTTATAGCCCTGTCACTAAGGAATCACTCTGCATGACTGAACTGTCACACAATCACCACTGTAAAACACACAGGCAGCATATAAGTGTCGATTTTACGGTCCTAAATAATGGTAGCTACCTGTAATAGTTGCTAGGCAACTGGTGAGAAATTGTCATAAACATCTCAGATGTTAAAAAACAAGCAAATGAGGAGCAAGAGAACAAAACAATGAGCAACAGCCTGATGCTTTATTCTGTGTGTGTGTGTGTGTGTGTGTGTGTGTGTGTGTGTGTGTGTGTGT
>JAOTRN010018642.1:0-10107 GCA_028566695.1 Bagroides melapterus | reverse complement strand
ATACGCCCTCTTTTTCAATAAACTTTGGGACTTCTCTTGAACACGTGTCTGTGTGTATCTCTGAGAACTCTCCAGGCACCTGAATAACCTCAACCTATCTCCGTGGCAACTGAAGGTGTCGACTAAGCTTTAGGGAAGGCAGATCAATGAGAGAAGAATCAGAATCAATATTTTCCCTTCAATGACAAAACACCTTTCATAAGGTTGAATAACTTGTCACACTCAGCAGATCACACATGTCTAGAAAAGCTCACCCCCTCGGTCCCGGAAACACTGCTGTAATGCCATTGGACAACTACACTTTTTTTTAGAATGGACAGAACAGCAGAGGCTGGTAAATTGAGAGGTGGTGGAGTGGCTTTTGGAGGGCTTTTGGCAAATCGTACCATTCCGCCATATTCCTCACACCAGAATACAAACAATGGCTTGTTTGGGAACCTCCAGCACAGAGAGTAGTAACATGCTGGACCCCCCACTCAGAAGCTACACTACATGCGGCTCTTTATGACGTCGACTGGGACATGATCAGGGCGAGTTCTGTACATTTGACTGAGTGTCTTCCCACAACTCCACTTATATTGTCAAGTTTGCCGATGATACTGTGGTTCTGGCCCTTATCACAAATAACAACAAGACCGCATACTTGGATGAGGTATAGAAGTTAACATCTTGGTGCCAGGACAACTGTCTCTCTCTGAACGCGACCAAAACCAAAGAACAGAGAACAAGGAAAGACAGCAGCAGCCTCTCATGATCAACGGGACTCCTGTGGAGAGGGTGAGCAGCTTCAAGTACCTTGGTGTCAACATCTCTGAGGACCTGACTTGGACTACTCACATTCTTACCCAGCTGAATAAAGCCAGACAAAGACTGTACCATCTGTGAAAGCTGAGAAAATTCAGGGTCTCACCAGCTATCCTGAAAACTTTCTATTCAGGGGCCATAGAGTGTTCTAACCCAGTGAATCTCAGTGTGGTATGGAAACAGCTCCAGTCAAAACTGCAAAGCCCTACAGAGAGTCAGAGAGGACATCTACCATAAATGTTGCAAAAAACAGGGCAGCCAAAATCATTAAGAACTCCAAACATCCCGGACACAGACTTTTTACACTTTTACCATCCGGTAAACAATTCAGCAGCCTGATGGCCAGAACTGAGAGACTTAGGAGAAGCTTCTTTCCCCAGGCCATCAGGTTCCTGAACTCTTAACCATTACAACCTCAAATACACCAGCAAGATTTATGTCCACTTGTCTCTTGCATATTGCACCTTATATTCCTTATGTTGCTGCACAACAATGTTTACATCATTCTCACACTGCACCACACACAATAATGTTTACATTTGTCATTACATAATAATGTTCACTTTTGACTTTTTGACATCTGAACCTCCACACCTTCAATTACTCCTCACACATATGAAACCTGCAGCTACTGGCTAGTGTTTGCAACCCCACTGATATTTTCTAGTACTGAACTACCGTCATTAATGTTGTCCATCTGAAGGCCTACAGTCCTTTACAGGAGACATGAAATGCACCCCACACTTGAGCCCTCCTGATCTGTCTGCAAGGAGCAGGGCTAGGGCTGTGCCTTGCAAAGAACTGAAGAGTCTGAGTCATATAATCACAAATATTCATACTTGAATTATACTCTGGTGAACAGCCCTTCCATAGTACATCAAAGACATATGGCCAGCAGCCCCAGCCCCAGCAGACAGACATGCTGGCACATCCCACTAGACTGAGAGTGGATTCCAACCCACTCATCCATAGATTTAGAATTCACTCTGGATTTCATCAGGGTCCGCTTAGGGCTGAATCTGGGGTTGAAGGTTAGAGTGAGAAGGTGTAACAGGATTGATTGTACAATAACCAGTGGGAGTGAGCATGAAGATCTAATCAGAGTCAGAAGAAAAGTCCTCCCTTGAACTCAGAAGGGCTACAGTCAGCTGGCATGTGATAGAAAGGAGGAGACAAATAGAACAATGCAGATCTGTTCTAGTAGGGTCATTAATTCAATGGCCAACCGAACCAGCTGGTGATGTAAGAGTTGTCCCAGATTAGACCAATTGAGCCTGTGGTCTTATAATCACCTAGTGATAGGAGCTGGGACATGGAACATATTAATAACTCACAAAGAATGCACAGAACATAATGTAATGCATATACAAGCATGAGAAAGCCATGCTGCTCACAAACCCATTGTAACTTCAAGAATAAGTAGACATGGTATAAACAAATGAATATAAATACAAAAAAAACCTGTATGCCTAAAGAGATGAAAAAGAAAAACAAAAAGAACATTTACACATTATAAATCGTCATCCACAAAAGGCTGGTTTGCCAAGGGAAAGTCCTCTCAGCTTGATGGTTTAGGAAAAAATGCTAATAGGGTAAATGGGTGTAACGGTTGCTTCAGAGTGATGAGGCAGAGGATCCAAATGCAAGTGAGGATTTAATGAAAATAAAGTAAATCCAGGCAAGCAAAACACAAGTAACATACGCAGGCATTACAGCCATAAAGGACAACAAACAAATAACAAACACAAGAGGCTAAATACATAGAGGGTACCAATAACACCCAAGAACTGGAGCACATGACCAAGACAACCAATGGCTCAAGACATATAACAGGCAACAAGTGGGAAAGGGAAGCAAAATAACCAACCAATGGATCAAGACATATAACAGGCAACAAGTTTTTTTAAACAATTCAACAACTAACTAAACTAAAAAAAAAAGAAAATAAACATTGTTTATTTTTCTAACATATTTCAGCATTCCATTTTAACTTGGGGAACTGACACAATCTCCATATGTTGGAACCTGTGTAAAGATTGATTTAGCCTGTTTTCTGGCTCTTGAATGTCTATGATTATATATTATAATATGTATACATTATATGTATATATTATATTATAAATGCAACACATTTGTGTTTTCCCCCATTTTTCATAAGCTGAACTCAAAGATCTATGACTTTTTCTATGTACAAAAAAGGCCTATTTCTCTCAAATATTGTTCACAAATCTGTCTAAATTTGTATTAGTGAGCTTTTCTCCTTTGCCAACATAATCCATCCACCTCACAGGTGTGGCATATCAAGATGCTGATTAGACAGCATGATTATTGCACAGGTGTGCCTAGAATGGCCACAATAAAAGGGCACTTTTAAATCTGCAGATTTATCACACAGCACAATTCCACAGATATCGCAAGTTTTGAGGGAGCATGCAATTGGCATGCTGACTGCAGGAACGTCCACCAGAGCTGTTGCCCATGAATTAAATGTTCATTTCTCTGTCATAAGCTGTCTCCAAAGGCATTTCAGAGAATTTGGCAGTACATCCAGCTGGCCTCACAAACGCAAACCACATGACTAGCCCAGGACCTCCACATCCAGCATCTTCGTCTGAGCCCAGCCACCTGGACAGCTGCTGCAACAATTGGTTTGCATAACCAAAGAATTTCTGCACAAACTGTCAGAAACCATCTCAGGGAAGCTCATCTGCATGCTCGTCGTCCTCATCTGGGTCTCGACCTGAATGCAGTTCGTCATAAACGACTCGAGTGGACAAATGCTCACATTTGATGGCATCTGGCACTTTGGAGAGGTGTTCTCTTCACGGATGAATGGCAGATGGCAGACAGCTTGTATGGCATTGTGGCGGTGAGTGGTGTGCTGATGTCATCATTGTGGCTTGAGTGGCCCATGGTGGCAGTGAGGTTATGGTATGTGCAGGGATATGTTATGGACAATGAACACAGGTGCATTTTATTGATCTCATTTTGAATGCACAGAGATAACGTGATGAGTTCCTGAGGCCCATTGCTGTGAGATTCATGCACGACCATCACCTCATGTTGCAGCATGATAATGCACGACCCCATGTTGCAAGGATCCTGGAAGCTGAAAACATCCCAGTTTTGCATGACCAGCATAGTCATCGGACATGTCACCCATTGAGAATGTCCGATGACTATGCTGGACATGCAAAAACTGGGATGTTTTCAGCTTCCAGGAATTGTGTACAGATCCTTGCAACATGGGGTCATGCATTATCACGCTGCAACATGAGGTGATGGTCGTGGATGAATGGCACAGCAATGGGCATATATGATAACGTGTTCCAGTTCCTGCCAATATCCAGCAACTTCACACAGCCACTGAAGAGTGGGCAAACATTCCACAGGCCACAATCAACAACCTGACCAACTCTATGCAAAGGCAAATGGTGGTCACAGCAGATACTGACTGGTATTTGGACCCCCCGGACCCCATAATACAGTAAAACTGCACGTTTTAGCGTGGCCTTTTATTGTGGCCAGCCTAAGGCAAACCTGTGTAATAATCATGCTGTCTAATCAGCATCTTGATATCCCACACCTGTGAGGTCGATGCATTATCTCGGCAAAGGAGAAGTGCTCACTAACCAGATTTAAGTTTGTGAACAATATTTGAGAGAAATAGACCTTTTGTGTACATAGAAAAAGTCATAGATCTTTGAGTTAAGCTCATAAAAAAATGGGGCAAACACAAAAGCATTGCATTTATTTTGCTCAGTGTAGTTACTAAGCTGCAAGAAATTAGAACAGCACCTTACCAAGTGAATACTGTTCTTTATTAAAAAGTCAGCTTTGCCCTGTACCAAAACTATGCAACTCTCAAATCTCAAAACCCTCTATTACATATGAATGTTCAGCTATAATGTTGTAATCTTCCCTGTCAAAGAGGTAATTAATATACACAATAAAGATATTGGAACATTGGCAGTAGAATTACTAAACATTCCACAAGCACAAAATGCTATCATATTTGTCACTTTATTGAAAAGCAAATCTTAGGCAAATCCAAAATGGATGGCTTATGCATGCTGTCTTAGACAAAAAAAAAGGAGTCCAGAAGATCCTGTGCAACTGTCAACAGTAACTATGGGTTAGTATGCTCTCTGCACTGTCACTGTGCATTTTGTTTCATAGATACCTTGGCTTCGATACCGGTTCGTAAAAGATACCAATTCGATGCCCATTTCATGAAATGTAATGAGGAAAGACTAGATTACAAATTCATTCATTCACAAATTCAAATTCATAAAACTTTGTTCAGTTTAGTGACTTTTTACAGACTCAAAGACCAAAAAAAAAACACAAAATGAAGTGCAAATAGTAATAATACAGTTAAAATAGTGGAAAATTTCAGGTCATGTATGTGCAACAGCAAAACAATTTACAGTCAGAAAGTGAGACTCAGTCACTGGTGAACACTTATATAATTCAGCAATTCTTTAAAAATTAGCATGTCTGCTTTGTCAGGAGACAGACAAGCCCGCAGTGGAAAATGTTCGCTCTGAGGGTGTGTATGAGGCTTGTACATATAAATACCTTAATGCCAACTCTGAAAGCAAAGTGTCCTTCATGCCCCACCACTAAATTAGTGGACTCACTGAGGATAGCATAGATGGAAGAAGTCTGTAATGCTTTATCTCTTCCTGAATCCTTTCCATAGTGCTGTTGACAATTGTGTTTGTTCTCACTTCAACTATATAAATCCCTAAATAACCCTATTGAAAACAAATAAGAAATCAGTAGGATTACATAACACATCTTGTATCTTTTTGAGAGGTTGTTACATATAGTTTCCTTGCTGATCTTTGTAAAGAAGGAGTCCTGATCATTATGGTGAAATGGTGCTGAAGTTTATCCAATATTGGCAAAATCTGACCTAGGATTGGGCTTCTTTCAGCAGAGACGAAGAGGGTGGAAGTGTAAAATATCTTTGTAATTGATTTCTTAAGCTGAGGGTCCATTCAGGTGGCCTGGATGGCAGGGAATTTGCTCAAGGTATCGCATAAAGAGGCTATTCTACCTGTGTGGGAACCAAAGGTTAAGGGAACTAATATATTTTAAACAACAAGTGAAGTGGTTGTGTTTTTTTGTTGATATGTCCAGGGTGGGGCTCAAACCAGGGAGGTTGCACACCCCAGACGAGTGCCTGAGGTTCTACCGCTGTGCCACACGCACCCAGAAGACTTTTGGGGAAGACACACCCTGGTACGCTATTGTGTTGGCACGAGAGCCATGAAGGGGAGGGTTGAGCCCCCGTCATTCAGGCGAGTCTTTGCCGAACAGAATTACCACTCAGAGTGCTAGCGCCCCAATACAGATTACTATGTAGTGGCCTGGGCCGAAACTTTAGAAAACTTTTTTCTTTTGAATCTCTTCTCCCTGTAATTACTTCTCTGGGCATTATGTGCCCTGATACAGATACTGCTACTGACAAATGTAAACCTTTTGGAACAATTACCTCTCAAGGGCTATGCGCCCAATACAAATTACCAGAAGGCTCACCACTCGTAGCTTTGCACAGACTATTCAATTCAATTCAATTTTATTTGTATAGCACTTTTTACAATGGTCATTGTCAAAAAGCAGCTGTACACAAAGACAGTTATGAAGTGTGAGAGTAGTGAATCAGTTTGTCCCTGATGAGCAAGCCGAGGGCAACGGTGGCAAGGAAAAACTCCCTGGGATGGTAATAGGAAGAAACCTTGAGAGGAACCAGACTCAACAGAGAACCCATCCTCATTTGGGCCTATGTCAGCACGAGGAGCGAAGGGACAAAATGATTTAAATAGAGGCGTGCGCAGGTGTCGCGAGTTGGGCTAATTGCCGGCACATGACCCAGAGGCTATAAGGGTGTGTGCCGATGGCCGCGGATTTGCCTGAGAAGTCGCCCCTTGATGTTACAGTACCCCCTGCCCTCCGTGAGTTTGCTGCTCGGTCTCTTTGAAAGGTCCTGATCAGCCCTGCAAGCCACAGGATTTAGCTGCCACAAGACTTTAAAGGGGCCAATATACCGCAGTGCCAGTTTCTTGGACTCCACATGCAGGGGCAGGTCTTGGGTCACCATCCAGACCCTCTGGCCTGGACGGAACGTGGGTGCTGCACGCCTCTTGCAGTTATCAGTGCGGGCGCTCCTCTGATCAGCTGTCTGGAGGGCTGCTTTTGCCATCTACCAGACCTGCGGCAGTGGGTCTCCTTAGCTGAAGGAAGTTTGGGCAATGGGGCAAATTTGCATGCCATAGAGAATCGATCAACTACTACCAATATTAAAGTTATCCCCTGAGAAGGCCAGTAATCTACTGAGTAAGTCTACTGAGAGGTGAGACCACAGGCAGGACGGTATGGGTAGGGTATGAAGCAGACCCTGTGGACGCGTCCAGGGCTCCTTGCTTTGGGCGGGGCCACCAAAATCTGCAGCATAGGAACTCTAGGGTTCTTACGACTCCTGGGTCTCCAGTAAACGGTGAGGCATGGCCCCAGGCAAGAACCTGTGGTTGGACTGGGGTTTGGGACATAGAGCCTGTTGGGTGGACCACCACCTGGGTCAGGCTTCTGTCGGAGTGCCTGATGAACCGCTTCCTCCAAGCCCCAACAAAGAGGCGCCACTATTTTAGAAGGTGGGATTATAAGTTGGGGTTTGGGGTTCTCTGATGGGGATCCCATTGCCAAAAGAGAGCATCTGGTTTCGTGTTTTTTGAACTGGGTCTGAAAGAGAGGATGAAGTCAAACCAGGCAAAGAACAGGGACCACCTCACCTGCTGTAGATTTAGTCGCTTGGCCTGCTGGATGTAGGTCAGATTCTTATGGTCTGTCTGGATGAGGAATTCGTGTTGGCCCACTCCGGCCAATGTCTCCACTCCTCCAAGGCCAGTTTAACTGCCAGGAGCTCACAACCTCCTAGATCAGAATTCCTCTCTGCCGGTGTGAGTCGGTGGGAAAATATGCACAACTGTGCAGCTCTTTCCTAGTTCCTGTGTGCTGGCAGAGGACAGCCCCTACCCTGATATCAGAAGCGTCGACTTCCACTATAAACTGGGCCTCAGGATCGGGCATCTGAAGCACTGGGCCCGGAATCAACCTTTCCTTCAAGGCCTCAAAGGCCTCCTGTGCCTCGGGGGGCCATCTGAACTGAACTGAACCCTGGGACTTCTTGGTCAGGGCACAAAGTGGGCTGGCCAAAGTGCTAAAATTTTGCACAAAGCACCTGAAGAAATTGGCAAAGCCCAGAAAGCACTGGACTACACAAACCGAGGAGGGCTGAGGCCCTCCCCTGATCACCTCGGTCCATGCTCAGGCCATCTCGAGAGACCACAAAGCCCAGGAAAGAGATGGTGCTCACATGAAACTGTGATTATTCAAGTTTGACATAGAGGCCATTTTGAAGAAGGAGCTGCAGTATACGGCAGATGTGCGCTGCTGAAGATTAAATTGTCATCCAGATAGACGATCGTATAATGGAACAGGGCTTCCCTGAGGACCTCATTATTGAGGTGTTGGCAGACTGCTGGGGCATTCATGAAGCCAAAGGGCATCATCAGATACTTGTAGTGCCCCGAAGGCATTATGAAGGCAGAATTCCACTCATCCCCTGCCCTGATGCGAATCAGGTTGTATGCAGTTCGGAGAAGACTCTTGCCTGTTGCAGGCGGTCAAATGCTAAGTTCATCAGGGGAAGGGGATGGCGGTCCTTGACAGTTAATTCATTTAAACCTCAGTAATCAATGCAGGGGTGCAAGCTCCCATCCTTCTTCTCGACAAAGAAGCATCCCGCTCCTGCTTGCGAGGTGGGTGGGCGGATAAGACCCAAGGACAAGGCCTCTGGATATATTCATCCATCACCTTAAGCTCCGGCGGGAGAGGGAGAATAACCTGCCTTGGGGGGAACTGCACCTGGGAGCAGGTTAACGGTGCATGCGACGTTACAGGTGCTAGTTTAGACAACTGACAACGTACAAAGAAACACTAATTTAACTTACCTTGTACACAAGCATACTAGCATAGCACTAACTTAGCCGATTTAGTTTTTTTGGTTTCTGTGACAAATGTGAACGTTTCTGGGGATGTAACCGGTGTAAATTAATGTAATGTTTTTTTCCAGCATGCATTGCCACATTGTCAAGATTAACCCCTTAGGTATCGAAATAGGGTGTCGAATGACAAAACATTTTATGATAGTCAATAATATCGAACCAATTCGGTCAGTGCCTAATAAATATCAAACTCAATACCCAGCCCTGTGCACAGGCAATTGGTGAGTGCAGACATCACCTGAAGGACCTGGGTTCCTAAGGTTGAGTCCATGTCCAATCTGTAAAACCTGATGAATGCATGTAAGAAGGATTAGCCTGCCACAGCACAAACATTGTGCAAGGCCACACCACTGAGAAAGCCATTAAGGGCACCTCAAAGGACAGAGCAATAGCATATAACCCAATGAGAAAAGCACCACATGGTGACTACATTCCCTCTCTTGTGACTATTGATAGCGAAACACCAAAGGTAAGTTCAAATTTAGTGTCTGTTTGGGGACTGTCAGAAACAACAGGCTAACAGCAAATGCAACAGATCAAAAGGTGTAGGTTCACCGTATAAGATTGTAGCGAATTTAGCTCAAGATACAGGGTACATCTTTTGCATTCGCCACCATAAATAATGTAGCGAAATTAGCTTGAGATTTAAATATTTAAGTATAATTATATGGTTATAATTACTTTAAAATATTCAAATGGGGTTTTCAAACTAACTGCCATGGAATCAATAACACAATTATTTGACCTGTTCGTCCAACGAAAAGGGCAGTATAATTATTTATTAATTCCAGGATCTTCCTGGCTAGGGAAAAATCGCTACTTTAAAAGTACTAACTGTTATCAAGCACGGTAACAAAATCTATGTTCAGGTACTCCGAAATTGTGAGCAAGGCACAGAGACGATCACTTGTGAATATAATACGTTTATTAAATAACGAACACAAAACACACACTAACTATGACAAACATACATAAACACAGTAAGACCTATAGGAAGAGAGAGAGAGAGAGAGAGAGAGAGAGTAGGGAAACGAAGAGAGATAGGAAGTAAGGGAAAAGTAACGGAGGAAATCTGAACAAGAGTAAGAGAGAGAGAGAAAAACATAAGAAAACAAAAGAGACCAATAGGACAAGTTTAAATCAAGTTTGAATATACCGTGCGAGAATCATCAAGGAAATTAGGTTTCACCTTAATAAAGGGGCTTCAGCTTAAAATTACGCATCTATTAAT
>JAOTRN010018635.1:0-10155 GCA_028566695.1 Bagroides melapterus | reverse complement strand
AGTACAAGAGGGGCCCAAGTGCATATTTCTATGGGGCACCATCAGGAAGTATCTATCTATCTATCTATCTATCTATCCATCTATCCATCTATCCATCTATCCATCCATCCATCCATCCATCCATCCATCCATCCATCCATCCATTCATCCATCTATGGTTATCAGTACTTGAACAAAACATCCATAGAGTAGTTCCTCATGCTGAATCATCACCACCATGATTTTTTTGTTGCTACTGCAAACTGCTAATTGGTCCCCCAAAAAACACGGAATGTAACACTGAAGTTAATATACTGTGTAATATGGTTGTCATTCTGTTATTTCTGCAGCAGGAAAGAGCTTGTGAATCATGGTTAATTGTGAAATCAGATAAAAGCCTGAAAACATAATTTGAACAGAATTTTGAACTGCTGCTTATGCATTGATTCAGGAGGTTTCAGTCAGTATCGTACTTAACAAAGCTAGGGCTATCACTCAAACAAACAAGCTCCCATTCAGTCCTATTGTTTTTATTGGCAAGTGCTATTGATTTTCACGATTTAGGGAGGCATACTGTAGATGTAGATGGAAAAATCTATATTCAGATCTATTTTCGGTAAAATAATTATATAGCCATGATTTATGTGGAAGGTGCATGTTGGTTCTGAAATTCTGAAGCATTACAATTCCCCAGCAATCATTTGAGCACAGCTCAAAGTCAGGCAATCTGTCCAGAAAGACACATTGGCCTGAAAAAGCTCATCTTTTTTCCTAAATATCATCTAAGATAGACAAACAGATGAGAAATGAGAATGTTTTCATGCATTGTTACCACAATGTTTTGGTTTGTTACTGGATATCCAAATGTGTTTTCCTGTATTCTTTCTTCATTTAAAGACTAACATATATTATTGTCAAAAATTCAAACTTCTATGAATACATATATAGCTTAAATATATTGCCAAGCATAAAAATGTGTATATGTATATTTTCTTTAGAGAAAACTGTAAATATAATTAAAATCCAATTATCATGTAATTTCTCGTTTCCATGACAACCTACCAATAAAAACACAATCTTTACAAGCCGCCTGTTCCATTTGTTCCACAAGATTCACATGTAAATTCATGTGTGCTGTGGCAGTACCAGTGGTGATAAGGGGCATTTGTTTTGTGACTTACTGTATGGAGGCCTTACCCAAAATAGAAAATTGTTTAGAATGTCTTTGTATTTTTTAGTATTATTAATTCCTCTTTACTAGAACTTTTGGGCCTACCCCAAACCTGCAGTGAGTGTCATGCACTGTATCCCCAGTGAACATGAATTGCAATTCAAGAAGGCCTGGTGTGCAATTTGTAACACATCAATGTCTGACCTCACTAATGCTCTTGAGATTAAATGGGCACAAATCCCAATCTAAAATTTAAAAGGGTGGAGATTATTTTAACAGCAAAAAGAATTGCAATACAACTGACATAAGGACATAATTGTGTGAATTTTCAGATGTCTTAATTCTTTTGTATTTATAGTGTTGTGTGTGTCATCAATAACAAACATTAAAACAACATTAAGTCCACCTGCCTAATATTGTGTAGGTCCCCCAAACAGCTCTGTTCAGTCGAGACATGGACTCAGCAAGACCTCTGAAGGTGTCCTTTGGTATCTGGCACCAAGATAAACAGCAGGTTGGAGGTGGGGCCTCCATTCTTTGGACTTGTTTGTCCAGTACATGCTTAGTTGGCTTTGACCTTGACCACCTTGACCTCTTAATGTTCCTGAAACTATTCCTGAACAGTTTTATAAATGTAGCAGGGTGCATTATCCTGCTGAAAGAGGCCACTGCCATTTGAGAATATCATTCTAATATTTAGGTAGGTGATGTGTATCAAAGTAACATCCATATGAAAGCCAGGACCCAATGTTTCCCAACAGAACATTGTCCAGAGTATCACACTGCCATGGTTGACTTCCCTCAGTGCATCCTAATTCCGTATTTTCCCCAGGTAAGCGATGCACATGCACCCGGCTATCCAAACAATCAAAAAGAAAGTGTGATTTATAAGACCAGGCCACCTACTTCCGTTGTTCTATGGTCCAGTTCTCATGTGTATATTTCAGGCCCTTTTGGTGGTGGAACCTAGTAGCAAGCTGGGATGCACTGTGTGTCCTGACACCTTTCTATCATAGCAAGCAATAACTTTTTATTACAGTAGCTCTTGTGTGGAATTGGATCAGATGGCCTCAGACTATATGGCTATAGAATTTAAGGTGTTGACAAATTAAATATGGAGTCTTTGCCTTGAGTGGTCAGAGCTGTTTTTGGCAGCACAAAGGGGACTTAGTATTAGGCACGTGGTTTTAACACAATGCTGATGCATGCATGTATATATTTTTGAAACTATTGGAATGGCAAGGCCAATTCTTTTGTTTTTTCTTTAGATTGAAGATATTTTGGTTAGAGTTCACAAAATTAATTTCAGCATTCATTTTCTCATACTTATATCTAGATTTGTTATACTTGGCATGTTGCATATTTGGAAGCAGTCTACCCAACAGATTTAGGAATGGATAGTTTTAAACTGAATAACATTTAGTTCTGGCCATGCAAGCCCAAGCCATTACAGTATCTTTGTCATGCTTGACAAGTGAGTTCATATATTTTGGGCCATGAGCAGATCCTTCCTTTTTCCACACTTTGGCCTTTCTATCACTTTTGCTGATGTTAACCTTTGTCCCAGCATTTTGGGGCTCATCTCGGTATTTCTTGGAAAATTACAATTTGTCCTGATTCTTACTGCTGAAGAGTAGTTTGTGTCTTTTGGGTATTGCCTTTATATTTCTGTTCTTTAAACAGTGAAATGTTGTCTTGGTTATGCCCTGTGCTTGTAGAAATGCTGTGTTCCTCTTTTCCCAGCTTAAAAATGGCTTTTTTGTGATATATAACTTTGTTTTTTCTCTTGTTTCATTATTTTTTAAGAACAAATACAGTCTTCCCAGTTGATAACATGAGGTCTCTGAGGACATTCAGAGGTCTTAATTATTTAACCAATCAAACATGCCACCTCAGGGCAAAGATAAACTCCTGTCAGTCAGAAGAAGCCT
Organism: Bagroides melapterus; assembly: GCA_028566695.1. Lineage (NCBI taxonomy): Eukaryota > Metazoa > Chordata > Actinopteri > Siluriformes > Bagridae > Bagroides > Bagroides melapterus. The sequence continues at coordinate 7,074 of JAOTRN010018635.1, read as the reverse complement.
TTATTGTTGTCCCATATACTTTACAGCACACTGAAATTCTTTCTTCACACAAACAACTATGGAGATTAGGAGTCAGAGCATAAGATCAGCCATGATACGTTACACCTGGAGTGGAGAGGGGTCCCAACAGAGGCAGCTTGCCAGTGTTTGGCTTGAACCCCAGTCTTCCAAGCAACAACCCAGAGCCTTAACCACTTGATCTACCACTCCCCATTTGTTCTGTGATGTTCCTTGATCACTTAATAAATTGGTAGGTTCAAATAAACAGTGCCATGTTTTAAGTTTGAACATCTATCTATCTATCTATCTATCTTTCTTGTCCATACCTGCTTATTCTGGGACGTCACAGGGATCAGCTGGGGCCTATCCCAGCCATCTACGGGTGAAGGCAGGGTACACCCTGGACAGGTCGCCAGTTTATCGCAGGGCCACATTCACACACACATTCACTCTCACACTCACACCTATGGGTAATCTTTGGACCGGGGGAGGAAACCGGAGTACCCGGAGGAAACCCCCGTGACACTGGGAGAACATGCAAACTCCCCACACACATGGCGGGAATCCACCAAGCCACCATGCTCCTCCTCAAGTTTGAACATATATAGATGTAAATAAGCTGATCTGAATAAATTCTGACTGCCATTTTCTGTTCATATTTTGAATTTTTTCAGTGTACAGCAAAAAAAAAAAAAAAAGAATTGGCCTACAGAGGGGAACGTATTGTTGGCATGATTTAGTTGGCTGTTTTAAACACTGCATATGGCCTGCATATAATGATGTTCTTTCTTTTTTCTTAAACATATATTAAGTTTAAGTTATTATGTTCCTATTTGGGCAAAGAAGGTATTTGTTTTTTTACATGTTTTATATTTACATGAAAGGCACCAGTTCATGAAATATTTTTACTGACTTAACTCAGTACATCACTTTGTATATTACACTGTATATTGTATAACATATTTTGCATATATTGTAACAGTATATTGTTGTTTATTTTTAGCATGCTGTTCACCATCCCATCCCATGAACAAGGTTTTCTTTGGTACCATTCTGTAGTTTCTTTCCTGGTTGGATTTATATTAATATTGGAATCTGGATGCTTTGTTGTTTTCACCACTGTTCTTGAACACAACACCTGAGACAATAGCTTGGAATCTACATAGAATCTACACAATGGACAATCTGCAGTAATATTGAAAAATTGCAAGATCCTCTAAATACTGCAGTGTGCTTGATATCAGTTTCTCTGATCATAAAATTGTGAAATCCTGGAGGGACTGACTTACTAGTGAATACATAGATTAAAAGTAAACACATGGGATTTACAGTGTCATTTACTTCATTTGATGTAGATGCTAAATCATTGGAGGAATATTTGTAGGAAACTTTCATGCTAAAAAAGCTTATATGAATACATTTGTAATAGTGGGTAATTAATTAGATCAGTTGCAATAGTGTTTAATAAGGTTCTTCTTCTTCTTCAACTTTCGGCTGTTCCTGTTAGGGGTTGCCACAGCGAATCATCAGTTTCCAACTAACTCTAACCTCGGCATCCTCTACTCTCGCAACGTTGAACTTCGTGTCCTCTTTTACAACATCCATATATCTCCTCTTTGGCCTTCCTCTCAACCTCTTACCTGGCAGCTCCATCTCCAACATCCTTCTACCAATATAACTACTCTCCCTCCTCTGCACATGTCCAAACCATCTCAATCTAGCCTCTCTGACCTTGTCCCCAAAACAGCCAGCCTGAGCTGTCCCTCTGATGTGTTCATTCCTAATCCTATCCTTCCTCATCACTCCTAAAGAGAAACTCAGCATCCTCATCCCTGCTACCTCCATCTCTGCCTCATGTCTCTTCCTCACTGCTACAGACGCTAAACCATACAGCATAGCTGGTCTGATTACACTCTTGTACACCTTTCCTTTGATTCTTGCTGACACACTTCTGTCACACAACACTCCTGACACTTTTCTCCCCCCACTCCAACCTACCTGAACTCGCCTATTCACCTCTTTTTCACACTCTCGGTTGCACTGGACAGTTGACCCCAAATACTTAAACTCCTGCACCTTTTTGACCTGAGACCTTTCATTCCTCTTCTTTTCAGAGCAGACCCCCACCTTTCCAGATGTTACTCCACCTGCTCTTTACTCTCACTACAGATCACAATGTCATCCGTAAACATCATTGTCCACAGAGATTCCTGTCTGACTTCATATGTCAACCTGTCCATCACTATAGCAAACAAGAAGGGACTCAATGCAGATCCTTGATGTAGGTCCACTTTCACCTTGAACTCCTCTGTCTGACCTACAGCACATCTCACTGCTGTCATACTCCCCTCATACATATCCTGAACTATTCTCACATACTTCTCTGCCACTCCTGACCTCCTTATACAGTACCAGGGCTCCTCTCTCAGCACCCTGTCATATGCTTTCTCTAAATCCACAAAGATGCAGTGCAGCTCCTTTTGACCATCCCTGTACTTCTCCATCAACATTCTCAGAGCAAAAAGCATCAGTAAAGCTCTTTCTGTGCATAAAGCCATACTGTTGCTCACAAATAACCACTTTCTTTCTTAGGCTAGCTTACACTACCCTTTCCTATAGCTTCATTGTGTGGCTTATCAACTTTATACCTCTGTAGTTGCTACAACTCTGCACATCACACTTGTTCTTAAAGATCGGCACTAGTAAATTTCTTCTCCATTCCTCAGGCATCTTCTCACTCTCTAAAATCCTGTTGAACAATCTAGATAGAAACTCCACTGCTGTCTCTCCTAGGCACTTCCACACCTTCACAAGTATGTCATCTGGACCAACAGCATTTCCACTATTGACTCTCCTCAGACCATTCCTCACATCATCCTTTCTAATCTATGCTGTTTCCTGCTCTACAACATTCACCTCTTCCCCCCTTCTTTCCCTCTCATTTTCCTCATTCATCAGCTCCTCAAAATAGTCCTTCAATCTTCTCTGCACACTCTCCTCACCTGTTAGCACCTTTCCATCTCTATCTTTAATCACCCTTACCTATTGCACATCCTTCCATCTTTATCTCTCTGTCTTGCTAATCAGTACAAGTCCTTCTCACTTTCCTTCATGTCTAAGGTGGCATACACTTATCGTATGCTTTCTGTTTGGCCTTTTCCACATCATTCTTCACTCTGCGCTGCAATTCCTTGTACTACTGTCTACTTTCTTCAGTCCTTTGTATGTCCCAGTTTTTAGCTAATCTCTTCCTCTGAATGCTGTCCTGTACTTCCTCATTCCACCACCATGTTTCCTTATCTTCTTTTCTCCTTCCAGATGTCACACCTAGCACACTCCTAAATGTCTACATGATCAGTTCTGTTGTAGTTTCCCAATCCTCTGCATGCTTTTTTTTTTTTACCTCCTAAAGCCTGTCTGAGCTGCTGTCTAAATTATTCACTACATTCATTCTTTTTGAACTTCCACCACTTGGTCTATTTTGTATCTTTCTTCTTCTCTTCTTCCTGACAATCACATCCTACACATCACCATCCGATGCTGTCTGGCTGCACTCTTCTCCTACCACCACTTTGCAGTCACTAATCTCTCTCAGATTGCCTCGTATACATACAATGTAGTCTACCTGCAAACTCCTACCTCCATTCTTATATGTAACCCTATGTTCCCCTCTCTTCTGGAAATAGGTGTTAACCACAGCCATTCCAATCCTCTTTGCAAAGTCTACCACCATCTATCCTTCTAGGTTCCTTTCCTTAACACCAAGCCTGCCCATCACCTACTCATCACATCTGTTCCCCTCACCAACATGCCCGTTGAAGTCTGCTCCAATTACTACTCTCTCACTTCTGGCAATTCTCTCTAACACCTCATCTAACCAGATTCTGTCCTCTTCTAACTCAGCCTAGATGAACATTCTTCACAAACCCCTTTAGGCTCACTCCTACTCCATTTCTCTTCCTGTCCACACCATAATAGAACAGTTTGTATCCCCCTCCAATATTACATGCTTTGCTCCCTTTCCACCTGGTCTCCTCCAACACATTGTATATCTCCTGCCTTTCCTCTTCTCTCTCTGCCTCCAAACCCTTCTCCCTCCTCTCCTTCCTTGACCAACAGTAGTCCAATTTCTGCGGGCACCCTGTAAGTCAGAAGTGCCGGTGGCTGTTGTTGTTAACCCTGACCTTGACCAATCCGGGATGGAATTCACACTGACAACACGCATTTGGCATGTTTTACGCTGGATGCCCTTCCTGACCCAACCCTATCTATTTATCTGGTCTTGGAACAGGCACAGAAGTCACTGGCTTGCAATTGGCTAGATCAGTGTTTAATAAGGTTATGGTTAAAAATTCCAACAATAAGAAACAGAAGTAATAATGGTTAGGCTTTTACTGTAATCCAGGTGAAAACAAAAACTCAAAGGGCTCCTTTTTTCACGTATTACTTTCCAGTGATGTTTGGGGACATATTAATGAGAAATTAAATGTAGAAATAGTGTAGACAGCAAACTGTGGACTCAAAGTTACACAATGCAGTACAGCTATATTACACTTCTATTCTAGTTAATAATCATTGAGATGACAATTCTCAGATCATTAATGCAGTCCTAGCATGAAAGTTGAAGCTTTGGAACCTTATCTGTTTGAGCAGAACTTACAGATATAGGAGATCAGAGAAAGAAACAGATTAAAGGATTTAAACACTGCTGCATTGCTTTCTTTTAGATAATTTAATATTTATTAGTAGGTAGTTGAGCTGCATTTTGAGTCGGAAGTCATTAAAAAAAGTGAAAATAGACCACCAGGTCAATAAAAAATTGTCCATTTAAACTAAATGAATGAAATAAATTAAAATAAATTGAATTAAATAAGTAAATATTGATATGCATGTTTTTCATGCAGGCTTTTTTCATTAAGCACATTGCTGAGCAAAACCCATTTTTTAAGCAAACAGAATAGAAAAATTAAAGCTCTCCTGGCTTTTAGGTCGGCGCTGTGGTTGAAGTCAAAAACCAAGACGGAATCTACCAGGAAGCTACTATCAACAAGCTTACAGATGCTAGTCTGTACACAGTCGGTAAGTGGGGGAAATTAAATACTGATTTGGCTTTGTGTATTCTGAGCCATAACTCCTGTTGTAGCAGTTTGTAAAAAAAAAAGTGGCATATGTCTGTCTCAGAGATAAGTGAGAGAGGACTATTTTTATGTCGCAACAAAGAAAAATGATTTTAAATATAAATGATTTTATATCATATAAGAAAAGAGCCCTAAACTGACATATCCTGAATGTATATTATGGGTGTTACAAAAGCTTGTTTGAATGTCATGGTCTGAATCCTTCACCCTATTCATGTTTCATATTCTCTGCAGTTTTTGATGATGGTGATGAGAAAACCCTGAGGCGTTCATCCCTGTGCCTTAAAGGAGCACGTCACTTCGCAGAGAGTGAGGTGTGTGTATATAGTGCACATATACTGAACAGCCATATCATTAAATTCATTTACAGATGAAGTGAATATCATTGATTATCTTGTGGGATAGGTAGGCAGCAAGTGAACAGTCAGTTCTTGTAGTTTTGTGTTGGAAGCAGGAAAAATGGGCAAGCTTAAATATATGTACAAATTTAATTGTCATGGTTAGAGCATCTCTGAAATGGAAGGTTTAACAGTCTGGTCTAATCCTACAGAGCAGCTAATATAGAATAAAATGAGGGAAAAAAAATAATGCTGTCTATGATAGAAAGGTGCACAAAGTGCCTCACAGCTTGCTGCATATAGACTGTGTATCTGCATGAACATCCCATGCTGAACACTGTCCAGTGCCGAAAGCAACTACAATAGGCATGTTAGCATCAAAACTGGACCGTAGAGCAATGGAAAAAGGTGGCCTGGTCTGATGAATCATGATTTCTTTTACATTATGGGGAAAGGATGGCACCAGGATGCACTATGAGGAAAAAGGCAAGCCTGCAGAGGCAGTTTGATGCTCTGGGATATGTTCTGCTGGGAAACCCTGGGTCCTGGCATTCATGTGGGTGTTACTTTGACACATACACATACCAAGTACACTGCTTATTCTTCAATGACAGTGGTCCATTGCAGCACATAATGTGCCCTGTCACAATGCAAAAAGTGCTCAGAATGGTATTCAAAACATGACAAAAAAGTTCAAGATGTTGACCTGTTTTTTAAATTTGCCAAATCTGAATCTTCTCAAGCATCTGTGAGAGGAACAGGGCCAATCCATTGAGGACCCTCCTTGGAACTTAAAGCGATTTAAAGGCTCTACTGCCGACAGCTTAATGCTAGAATCCACAGCACACTTTCTGAGTTCCTGTTGGAGTCAATGTGCAACTACATAAGAGCTGTTTTGGTGGCACAGCTTTTAACAAAACTGGGCAGGTTGTTATGGATTAATGTTATGGATCAAGTTTAATTTCTCAGCTTATTTTCACTGTTATCTTTGCAGACACTTGACAGGCTTCCCCTGACCAATCCTGAGCACTTTGGCACTCCTGTCATTGGTAAAAAAGGCAACCGTGGTCGTCGCTCTAATGCGATGTAAGTGTTCCTTAGAATTTGCCTATTTATAGGACTGTGAATTAACTTCCAAAGCAGACTCAATATTTGATATTTGCCTAAAAGATGTGAGAAAAGATTGTGTTTTAGTGATGTTATCAATGATGTTGTTCATGACATTACCCATGTTTACATACACAACTTTAACTGTGCTTTGGCCTATGGTGATTAGTGACTTACTAAATTTTAAATTGCTTTGGTATGTAATATTGTGTCATTTGTAAACAGTACTGAAAAGTCTTGTACACATGATGGCACTTCTTGTAGGGTGTATAATGAGACATGTCTCCTTTGAACCATAGACAAGAGGAAGAAACCTCATCCTCATCCAGTGAAGAAGATGGTGACGCACAACAGAATGAGGATCTTTATGGCAAGGTGGTGGGTGTGGAAGGTGTTGTTACAGGGGATAAAAAGAAGACATTGTGGTTCCCTGCTGTGGTGAGCAATGTTATACTAAACATTTGGCACAAAGACTATTTGACACAAATATT
>JAOTRN010018631.1:0-10173 GCA_028566695.1 Bagroides melapterus | reverse complement strand
GGTCACATTATTTTCAGTCTTTTCTAGGGGTACCATCATTTTTGTCTAGGCCTGTTCCATGAGTTTATTTTTTTTAATAATTCAGTTGAAGCATGGTTGAAAAGCAATGTCTGACTTTCATTTCATTTTCACAAGTACAAATTCATTACTTAAGTAGAACTATTAGATGTAAATTAAATGTTATTCACCATGAAATATTGTTTTTTATCAAGTTTGGTTAGCCTACAAGTCTGCTAACACACAATCTTGATGGAACATGATCAGATGGAACTTGTAATCTTGAGGTCAATGTCATGCCAACTTTTTAAAGTTAAGACAACTTAAATTTAGTTTTAAGCCCATTAACAATGAAATTTGAGTTTAAATTACATGCAAAAATAATTTGATGTAATTAACAACATTATTATTTAATCTCAACTTATAAAAATAAAGTTTGCAATTTAGAAGGTTAATCTAAATCAATTAATTAGAATTTTTAACTTGCATCCATGTATTAAATCAAGTGGTGGTCACAGGTCCTCTGAGTTTTTAGAGTGTACATTACAGCTTGCTACAGAGTCAATCTGAAATTTCACATGGTTCTCTCCCAAAAGCATCCCTGCGTACAGATTTCCAAAATTGCATGCTTTAGCGAACATTCGTAACTCTGTGACATAATTATCGATTGACTGTTCAGCTTCCTGGCTTTTAAAAAAAATCGATAACGTTCTACTTTCTCGTTTATACTGGGATTACATCGTTCATCAAACTTTGCTATAATGTTCGTTACCGTTCGTGCATCCGCGGCTATGTCACACAACAGAGTTTCCAGCAGTTCACGACCGCTCTCGCCGATTTGATAGTAAAACAATTTGACCTTCATCTTTTCCTCTGCGTCTAAACTGGCCCCTACAGAATTTCCAGGACTTGGACAGATTGTCGGCATCCATACACAACAGTGATGGGGGCTTTAGGCCATCCACCTCGCAGCTCTGCTTAGATGCAACTTTCCGCCGTCTAATTCTGAACTGATAAACTAACAATAACGCTGCCACCATGTTTTATGTGTTCCTTTGCTTTACAGTGTAGACAGATATCGGAAACTAACTTGACTTTCCTTTAATAAACTTGCTAAACACTACACGCATTTCCGTATGCGTTTACCCCAGTGCGTTTCCTTCTTAACAGATCCCCGTAGAACAAACATACAACAATTGTTCCTATTGTTACATCATGTACCATCACAGAACAGTCACTTCTGATTTTTTCCATCTCTAATTTAATACATCCAAACATTTCCCACAGGAAAAAAAGGATCCAACTGCCTAAAGTGAATTCCACGCTCACTAAAAAGTTCGACTGAGACAAGTTGTCAAATAAGCACTTCCTGTACCTACAATTTCTGGTAGATTTGGAAATGTGTTTTGTGGTTCATAAAAGTATATCAACTTTATAAATGTGTTTAGACCTTTATAAATTATTGCGAGTTTGTTAAAAGTGTTTCACCTTTGTAAATTTGTTGTCATTTTTGTATTTTTTGTTCGTACCATGTAAAGTCGTTTTTAATTTTGTAATTTGTTTGCAGTTCTCGTCCACCGTAGTGGGACACCTGCCGTTCACGTGCCATACACCCGTCCACTTAATTGTGTACTCGTTTGTTTACTCTTTATTCCCCATCCCTTTCGAATTCGGTGAATTGTGATGGTGTTCTTTCTGCTGCACTACATCGACTTACGGTTCCATGGAGTCCGAGAAGCAGCAGCACTTTCAGCCGTGGCATGATTACATGGGTCTCGCGGACACAGTGCTTGCCATGCGGAGCTCGCACCTTTCGGAAACCTCTTGTTCAGAACCTCAGCAGAATCTTCGGTTTATTACTCCTCATCGCGTCCACGATGGAGCATTCCAGATCTTCCCTCAGCCTGAGATGTCCGAGCTCACGGAAAACCCGAAAACGCAAAAGGAGCGACTGAAATGCGGTCGCACCTGGGCTACAGGATTTCCACGTCCAACTCCATCTGCAGCAGCACCGGGAGTTGGTCCTCGCGCAAGGGAGAAGGGCTTCTGCGGCTTCTGCAAACACAACGGCGAGTCTGAAAACGTTTACACGTCACACTACCTTAAGGACCGCGGAGGAGAAGTAGTGTGTCCATACCTGCGTCGTTATGTTTGTCCGCAGTGCGGGGCGACGGGCGGCCGCGCGCACACAAAGCGCTTTTGCCCTCTCGTTGACAGCACCTACAGCTCCGTGTACACCCGGGATCCCCAGTAATGACAAAACACTCACCATCCTTTTTACTTTCACCATCCCTTTTACCTTAGAAGGTTAATAAAAATAATATGATGTAAGAATAAGGATAATAAGAGTAATACGATTAGACACGTATTATGACTTTTTTATGTTTTAGACCATTTTGGAGTTATTAGTATTGTTTATATTCTTGTAACCTACCTCAGTGGTGCATTTGTTTGTCTATTACATATCCACGTTTGGAGTGTTTTGATATGACTTGACATCTTTGTTGCCTCCGATTCTTCTACAGTTTTCTGTCTGTGTCTGAGTGTAGGTGGAAAAAGTTGCAAGTGCCTTTTAAAAAATTGCAAAACTTGTTGTGGAGTAAAAAAAGGGTTTTGATTAATATATTTTACTATAGTTGTTATTATGGGTTTGAGAGCTTAGGTTGTATTTTATGTGTTTGTGTGACATGATCCCATAATGACACTCTGGAATGACTTTGCTGCGGGTTTCGAACTGTAACATCCAGAGAGTCAAGTGTCCAGTTTTGCTTTACTAATTCACTGTGCGCTTTATACTTGTGTGGTTATTTGAAGAAGAGTTGACTTATTTCGCACTAAAAAAAACTTGTTTGCAGGCCTCTCCTGCTCATTGCATGTGCATGATATATGCAGAAGTGTACAATTATTTCTCCCTTCCTTTCATGATGGGAGCATGACCTTACCCACTGACCACCTGGGGTTATTCTGGTCCATTTTATTGTATATAATTCTAAGAAATGTTCACATGTTATGACCTTTTTTAAATGTTTTAGACCATTTTGATTGTAACAAGGCTGAGTGCTGCGTTTGTTTGTTTTTTAAATATCCATCTCTGGAGTGTTTTGGTATGACTGACATCTTTGATGCTGCTGATTCTTTTCCAGTTTTATAGCATGTTTATTTTCTAATTATACATTTAAAAAAATAAAAATGTTTTCTGTTTTTCACTCTTTGAACATTATTTTCAGGTTCTATACTGTAGAAAACCTATAAACTTGTAAAAGGTGTTGATGTATTGTGAATAGTAAAAGATGCACTATGTGCAGAAACCATACATTCATAAAAATTGAGACACCAGAAGTAAGGTGTTTTAAAGTAACACAAGACAGGAAACCACATGAAACAAATTTACTGATGGATTGTCTTATCTTGGAGCTTGCCTCCCTGAGGTTGTAGCACCGGGTGACTCAAGGTTCCAATCTTCAGTGTCACTTATTTTAAACTATTTAACACTATTTAACTAATTACAGAAATTATTTAAAGAGATTCAGTTGAATCACAAAAGCTCAAAAAGAGACTTTCCAGACCTGGGTGAGAAGGAGCAAACCTCTTTATTCCAGTCAATCAGTAGGTAAGTTCCATGGGCCCAAGGAAAACATCAAAACCAAAAAGACCAAAAAAAAGGCCAACTGCACCTCACGACTAAGACCTAAGACCCTTGTACAAGACCTTTTTCGTTGATTCCCTTAATCTCTAATTCTAATACCGCCTTTCTCCTCTCCGTTCTCGAACCTTCTCTCTTCATTTGCATATTAATCAAACTCTTAACCCTTTTCCCCACCAATTTGTTAGGCCACTTGGGGGCACTCTAACCCTTTGTAATTTCTTCCACCCATGTTTCATGTGCGTTTTACTGAGTCTCTTGCCCCCTTCTTTGCACTTGAAGTACCTTGCTTTCTTAAGATTACCTTATACCCATGTCCCCTGACATAATTGTTTTATTGTGAACACTCTCCTTAATTATAACCCGACACCGGCAATAAAATGAACATATAGAACATATAATGCATCCTAATTTTTCCTTGTATCCTTTACCCTTCTACCTTACCCTGCATTTTCCCCTTATATAGCCCATTACTCTACGTTGTTTCATATTATTAGTATCATTATTGTTATTATTAATCAGATGCTATATTATGTATATTTCTCCGTTATGGTTTTATCTGCCTTGTTTCTGCCTTCTTATTAGTTACCGCCTCATCCTGTTAAAACTAGATTTTTAGATGCTACACTTCCTTGTTTAATTTCATTTCACATTTTGGAAGCCTCGTGGAACCCCTACTCTTCCTTCGACAATCACTAAGTTTATTTCCTTCTCTTTTTTTGCTTGCTTTGTGTTAGTGAGTTACTACCTATTCTTCCCTCTTTTTTTGTCGTATTAGTCTTGTTAGTGTTGCGGTGTTACTGTTGGAGAATGATGGGGCGGAGCTTTAAATTGGGCTTTCGTTCCCAATGCTATAAAAGTGGGTTGAGTGACATCATTAGGGAGTGCCCCTACCAGTGACTCATTTCCGGTGTGCCGTGTGAGTACCACCAGGTAAGTGTTGTGGTTTTATTATTTGAGTGGTGATGCAGGGATGAAGTCTGCTTCGTTTTTAGTGTGGACTGAGGAGCCTGGGGAATACGATTTTAGCGATGGCCATTGTTGCTGTTCCACGTCATCAAAGCGGGAGTTTAGCCTAAGCCGCTAATAGGTAAGTCCGATCCTGATGCCTGGTACCTTATGATCCTTCATCTTTTGGACTGTAAAAGGTAAATGGTGATCTAAGAACTGTCTAAGCTAATGGGTTAGTTACTTGCCACCAAGTCAAGTCAAGAAGCTTTGTCATTTCAACCATATATAGCTTAAGCAGTACACAGTGAAATGAGACAGCGTTTCTCCAGGACCATGGTGCAACATAGAACAAAAAGACAATAAGACCACATTGTGCTGTTAAAATCATTATTTTTTTCTTTTTGTTTCGCTGAACTTCGATCGTGTGGGGTGTTTTTTATTTTTTTATTTATTTTTTTTTTTTAAAAAAAGAGATCCTGCCGTTGCGGCGGTTAGCTCAAGTGCTCCCAGTACCTGTATCTTCCTGCTTCGAGTAATCTTTTGAGCTCTTTTGGGTAACAACGTATATTGTGTTCCTTCATGTAACGGTTGCTTGATGAGAGTGAATGGTGTGTGTGTGTTGCTAATTGTGTTTTATGTTTCTTCAGAATTGGTGCAGCCAGCTACAGCAAGTGTGCCTTTCCGCGTGTGGTGGTGGTGGTGCGTCTGGCAGTTGCAGTGTTCACAGGGCAGGGCCTATATCCAATTCTGTTGAGGTATCAACTGTGTTTTTTGGTAATTGTATGATTAATAGCTATGTGAAATAAAGGTTAATTTTTTTTACATGACAACTCTGATATTTGATTCACCTGTAATCAAACCTGAGTGTCTTAATTTATAAGGGTGAGTCTCCGGTATTAGGCCTCCGGGGTGCCGTAGTTGGCTCCTTTGGTTAACAGTTCTGATCTATAACACTTTAAATTGCCCAAATATTGTTTGGGGGGGTTCAGGCTGTTGGATTATTCACTTTTCTGTCTGTGCTTGCATGTGCATCGCCACATTTGTATGGTGTATTATGTTTTTATACGTTATGTCTTACTCCTATTGCTGATAACTGCTGGCATATTTAGAATGGGGCTGCAATACCTCAGTGAAGTTGGAACCCCATGTAATTAAATTATCACAAAAACTATACCATTTGTTTGTGCTGATTTGTGTCGCAAAAAAGAACATTTGTGCTGGTTTGGTGTCCGAGATATTAAAGATTATTTTTTTTTTTTTTAGTGTGACATCATTCTCCACCCCATGTCGTTAAAATGTAATCAAACCCGTGCCGTTCGTTTGTGCTGGTTTTTGTTCCGTTAAATTAAACTCTGGTTAACAATACTTTCTTTATAACAAAAATCTAACTTTGAGTGAAAGTGATGTCATTCTCCACCGCAGGTTTTCCAGAACTCCCCAAATCTACGCCTTTTGTTTGTGCCATTAAAACATGCGCTGTATCTAACTACCTTCATGAATATAACACAAGTTTTGGGGGCTGTGACGTCACTCTCCACCCCATGTCCCCTAAATCACTTAAATCTGGTGACGTCAAACTCTTGCGAGAGCATTTCGATGGCAGAGTGCTCTGTGTGCTTTCGAATAGCTGTCATTCTGCACAGCGCTGCAATAAATCAAACTCGCCTATCATCGCTTGCAGAGCAAAGACGTCTAGCATGTTTTTTTTTTTTTTTGTTTTTTTTTATATTCTTGTTTTTTGAAACAAGTATTAATGTTGTTTATTATTGTGTTTTGGGTGTTTTATTCAAAATGGATAGTAGCCTAAATTTAGTACCACATGGAGTAATTTGAGTAACAGTGTTAACAAATGCTCAGGTTTTTTTTTTTTTTTTTTTTTTAATTTGTATATATGTATTGAATAATCTGGGCTTTTAACAATTGCACAAGATACTAAGATCTTTCTCTGAGGAAGCCTAACGAGTAATACAGTGTCTGGTGTGTTTTGTTAAAATATTTTAGTCATCATAGACTACTCACCCTCGTCTTTAACTATTGAACTATTAACACCCTCGTTTTTAACTATTAAAGTTTTTAACAATACTTTATATATTGTTAATGGCAGATTAACATGCAACAATACTGATATCAAACAGAACACAGCATTATCTTTTATACATGAAACAAATCTATTAAAGCTAGTGTGTCTTTTTCTAAATGGAATGCATGTAAAGCAGGTTGAACAATTGTGAAAAGTGCTATTTAAATAAAATGTAATTAAATTGAATTAAATGCAAAGATGAAAAAGCACAAAAACAATATAGAACAATTGTACAAATTATTTTTGGAAAAAAAAAACACGAACGTTTCAACCATTGCATGCCAGTAAAAGCTGAAAAACAAGGCTGGTTCTGTAAATAAACTCCATGGACAATGTTCCAACTTCTGTCGTTTTTTTCCGAGCTGCACACCAGTACTGTATATTTGATAAGGCACATATAAATGCTACTTAAATGTCCTTATTTAACAAGTGCTTAATCCTCTGTTAATTAGCCCTGTCTGTAAAATCAGACCTTAAGGTATTTATTGGTCAACATTATTAATGCTGTAAATTGCTTTTTAAGCAAATAATCATTTCAAAGGCACAAATCGAGCACAAACGAACGGTACGGGTTTGATTACATTTGGACAACATGGGGTGGAGAATGACTTCACACAGTAAAAAAAATAATCTTTAATATCTCGGATACTAAACCAGCATAAATGTTCTTTTTTTGCAGCACAAATCACAAATGCAGCACGAACGATTTGATAATTTAATTACATTGGGTGCCAACTTCACAGAGGTACCATGATGGTGCTTGTAATCCATAATCCCATGGCTGAGGACAATCCAGTAGACGTGACTATTGTGATGGAGGGCATCCAAGTGATCTGTGGGTGTGGCTATAATACCAAGGCATGCATGTTGTTGATGGGTTTGATCTCTGCCGTCAACCTTGAGTATCGCAAGAGGCTCAAAAATACTTTAGAAGTATTTCAGAATCTTCTTTTAGAGCTTGATGGAGGCAAGTGTCTCAAGAAAGTTCACAGCCTCATAATTAAGCTTATGGAATAGTTTCCTTGCCTTGTGTTGGGGAAGGTTAACCGAGTACCCATGTTGACGTATACTGTTATTCAGTGTTGTTCTTTTTTTTATTATTATGTTGATGACAAAATGTTTTAAAATGTATCTCATTGTATACAACATACAAATACATGTATTGAAGCATTAGTGTGTCAGGTGACAGTAATTTGTAAATTGTTTGTTTAGTAATAAAAAAAAAAAATCATGATCTATGTCTGATAGCTTTTTACGTAGTTAAACTTTCCTTATTAAATCAAGGCTAGTCATATTAGTTAATAATAGCAATTATTAGACAAATTATAAACAATTGAGTTAATTTTACATAATTTTATCAAGTAATTCATTAATGTTGTAATGTTCATGGTCAGAGAGAGAGTGAGTGAGAGGATACACATGCAGATGCACAAAACATAAAAGCACACAGGGCAAAAGTAACAAGGCAAACATTACAGCCTAACACAGGAAAACCAACCAACAAAGTACAAGACAGACACTGGGGTTTAAATACACAAAGCAACCAATCATGAGGAGACGAAATTAACAATCAAGACACATAACAAGGAACAGGTGGGACAGGGCAGCCAGACACACAAGGCAACAGACATATCAAAATAAGAGACAACATGGAACATACAACAAAGAAGTCCAATCCCTTGCCAGCACCCCCTCTAGTGGGCTGGCAGGGAATAGTCCCAAGATCATAACAAATGTAATGTAATGTAATGAGAAGATTTTACCTAATTTCTATTTGCATGTTAGAGCTGATTTTTATAGGTACTCTTTATGAAAAATATGGGGTGAAATGTACCCAAACAAATTGAATGCAAATTGTTACCTCACATTTTTTGGGTAGAGTCTATAGGTAGTTTTTTACAGTGTAATAAAGCACAATTTCAAGTGTATTTAGTGTACTTTCATGTGATAAAGTGGAACAACCTTAAGTATGCTTAGTACACGTTAAGCATATGCCTCTCTAGGGACTGGTTATGTGCTTCATTAGTAAAATTAAAGTGTTTTTTATTTGTGTTGTAAGTACATTTATTTTTTTTAAATGTAATATTTAATAATAATAATAATAAAATAATAATAATAAAATAATATTAATAATAATAATTAATACAATTTTAACGTACTAAATAATCTTGCACGATAATATACTTAATATGTTACAACTATTAAAATATTAAATAAACTACCTAGCTGACTGTGGTGAAGTAAGATCATTAATGACAATACATATTTTATGTATTGAGTAGCGAGCTAAGAAGAAGAAGACGGGGAAACCGAGCTGGTGCTCAATGTCGGACAAAAAGGAGACACTACAGACCAACTTTTCCGTCCGTCATTATGGGGAATGTGAGATCTCTACCCAACAAGATGGACGAGCTAGCAGCTCTTACCCTGCATCAGAGGGAATTCCGGGAGTGTAGCATCATGCTGTTTATGGAGTCATGGCTAACCAAGCTAACGCCGGACACGACCGTGGCTCTGGTCGGTTTTCAACTACTGCGCGCAGACAGAACGGTGGAGAGCGGTAAGAGCCACACCAGAGACAATAAAACACTGGATTTATTTTATTCAAACTCTAAGGAGGCTTATACATCATCACCCCTCCCCCCCTTGGGAAGATCGGATCACAACCTGGTTCATTTACTACCTGTATTCAAACCCCTTGTGTGCAGGCAACCAGCTGTCTCCCGTACAGTGAGGTCATGGTCTGATGAGACTGGTGAGACTCTTCAGGACTGTTTTGAAATGACTGAATGGGAGGAATTGTGCAATCCACATGGGGAGGACATCGACAATCTAATAGACTGCATTACGAACTATATAAACTTCTGTGTGGAGAATACTGTACCCACCTGGATGGTACAGTGTTTTCCCAACAACAAACCATGGATCAACCCTGATATAAAGACTCTCCTTAAAGAGAAGAAGAGGGTTTTTAAATCAGGAAGCAAGGAGGAGCTGAAAACTGTCCAGAGAGAACTGAGGAAGAAGATCAGGGAAGGAAAAGCATGCTATAGGAAGAAGATGGAGGATCAGCTACAGCAGAACAACGTAACTGGTATGTGGAAAGGGCTCAAAACCATCACTGGTCATAGGGAGCCGAGTTATCGGGCTGAAGGGGACCAGAAGTGGGTGAATGATCTGAATTTATTTTTTAACAGATTTGATCAACCACTCACCGCTGCCCCCACCCACTCACCCCTGCTGCAACCCCCCTTCTCTGCTCCCACAGCAAACTGCTCCAGCCCCACCTCTCTCTGTGCTGATATCAGCTCTCAGACTACCCACATCTCACCTCACCTACCAGATTCCACCCGCCCCCACTGCAACCAATACACATTGCCCCTTACAGAGAACCAGGTGAGAATGGAGCTTAGGAAGATCAAGGTGAGGAAGGCTACTGGCCCAGACGGCATCAGCTCCAGGCTCCTAAAGACTTGTGCAGACCAACTATGCGGCATAGTGC
>JAOTRN010018630.1:0-10177 GCA_028566695.1 Bagroides melapterus | reverse complement strand
TATATTTCTGTTTACAGTCACCTTTCAAGGGGACTCAATGTTGTGTCCTGATTAGACACTATGGAAATGCCGTTTGCAGAACCAGAAGCATGTGTGAACTTGTAAATATTATTGGTTAAAATTAGGTTATCATGTAGTCTCGGGCTTCTTTGTCTTCTAGAAACCATTTATCTGTCAATTATGTGTGCTGCTGTTGCGTGTTTGGGTGTAGAGCATGTGTGGTCAGCTCTCAAGAAAGATGGCTATGTGCATTGTATGAGTTTCTCTCTTCTGTAGCTCTGAGGTGGTGAATCAGCTTTGATCACAATGATCACAAGGTCCTCTGCCCTCAAATGGCAATGTCAACACAGCAGCAGGCCAGGCTGGAGCGTTCTGTCACGACCCCGGTCTGATCAGCCCAGACCGCGTCAGGTTTGTTTTTGTTTTGCTGATGCCCTGCCCCGCATCTTCGAGGCTCCCGGGGGTCCCCACCCGACTGAGACCATCCTCCTGGAAGGTGTGGTGATTGCGGCCCTTTCGTGGGGCATCGAGGATCGGGTAAGGGCTGCCGGCCGAGAGGGAGAAGTGCCGAAGGGGTGTCCGGAGGGTGTTCTGTTCATGCCGGCTGCCCTGAGGTCCGAGGTCCTCCAGTGGGGCCACGCTTCCAAGCTAGTCTGTCACCCAGGAGTCTGACGGTCACTGGCTGCCATCTGCCAGCGATGATGGTGGCCCTCCATGAGGGCCGACGTCAGACAGTTCGTGTTGGCCTGTTCTACCTGTGCTCGCAACAAGAGCTCTAATCAGCCTCCCATTGGTCTGCTCCAACCCCTGCCCGTCCCTTCCCATCCCTGGTCACACCTGGCTCGGCTTCCCCCATCAGGGGGCAACACTGTCATTTTGACGGTGGTGGACCGCTTCTCCAAGGCGGCCCATTTCATTCCACTTCCCAAGCTCCCCACTGCCAAGGAGACTGCTCAGGCCATGATCAACCATGTGTTCCGGATTCATGATCTCCCGGTTGACATGGTCTCTGACAGGGGTCCTCAGTTTATCTCCCGGTTTTGGAAGGAGTTCTGTCGACAGATTGGGGCCTCTGTGAGTCTGTCGTCTGGTTTCCACCCGCAGACCAACGGGCAGTGTGAACATGCCAACCAGGATCTCGGCCGAGCACTCCACTGTCTGTCGTCCCACAGTCCTAGCTCCTGGTGTCAACAACTGCCCTGGATCAAGTACGCCCATAACTCCCTCCCGGTAACGTCTACTGGTCTTTCCCCTTTTCAATGTACCTTAGGTTACCAACCCCCTTTGTTTCCCTCACAGGAACCTGACGCTGCAGTCCCATCTGCCTCTGCTTTCGTCCAGCAGTGCCGTTGCATCTGGAAGAGGGCAGAGAGGGTCTTGGCCAGGACCTCTAGATGCACCAAGGCAGCAGCTGATTGGCGCCACACCCAGCAACCCACCTATGTCTGTGGCCAGCGCGTATGGCTCTCCACCAAGGATCTGCCTCTCGGGGGACCATCCCGCAAGCTGGCCCCCAGGTTCATTGGTCCATACCGGGTCATTAAGGTGCTCAGTCCGGTAGCCGTTAAGCTCAAGCTTCCCCCCGCCCTTGGTCGGGTTCACCCTGTTTTCCATGTCACAGTTAAATCTGTGTCTTCTTCCCCCCACAGCATGTCTGTCACTGACCCATCCCCCCTGGCTAGTGGATGGTTCTCCTGCCTACAAGGTGCAGAGAATTCTCAACGTCAGAACCCGGGGCCGGGGATTCCAATACCTTGTGGACTGGGAGGGGTACGGTCCGGGGGAGAGGTCGTGGGTTCCGGGCTGGGACATCCTGGACCGGTCGTTGATCGAGGAGTTCTGCCGGCGACAAGGTAGGCCTCCTCCAGGGTCGCCAGGTGGCACGTCAGGTTTGTTTTTGTTTTGTGTGGAGCACGCAGCGCGCTGTCATAACACTGCCGCCTGCTCTGGTGTTGCATCTCCACTCCTGTTTTCCCCGTTAATCAGCTCTAATCACCTCTTTCACCTGTTTGTCCTTTGTTTTTTCCTATAAATCCCTCGTGTGTTCTCAGTCTTTTGTTGGACCATTGCGCTTCGTCTCTCATGTCGCTGACTTCTCTCTCTTTCAGTCTAGTCTAGTTTATCTTGTCGAGTTTTTTTGTTTTGTTTTTTCCTGTCCAGTCGAGTCCTGTTTCTTTGCCTAGTTTTGCTTTTGTTTGTTTCTTTTTCAAGTCGCGCTTCCGTGCCGTTTCTGTTTTTTCCCCGCGCCCCTTCTGCGTGCTTTCCCCAGCTCAGTCTGTTTTTTCCTGTATGCTCATTTCTTGCGCCACCTCAGTCTTTGTTTTCCTGTTTGCCTTTGTTTAGTCTTTGTGTTGTGTGTTTTGTTTTTTCCCTCTCCTCTTCCCTTCCTGCTTCCTCGTTCTCTCTCCTCCTCTCCAGTGCCGCCCTCCTGCTGCCCTACTGCCTACCACTCCTCCGGCCGTCCTGCTGCCAAGCTCCGCACCTGCTACCCGGTTTCCTGACTGGCCCTCGTCCCTGACCCTGTTTGGTGTCCAGGCGGAGCTGCCTTGGGACTGTTGTCTATCTGTTGCTTAAGTCTTTGTTGCTGTCTGAATTTAAATAAAATCTCACTTATGCACCCACAAATGAGTCCTTTGTTCCTGTCCCTGACACTTTCCTGCACACCATGGTGGTCTTGCAGGCCTACCAAGCTGAACTGAGGGAGTGGAATAGCAGTGAGGGATGAAACATTGTGGAATAGCTGAGCCATGCTGGACCACATACTTTTCTCTCCATACCACCAAACTAACAGTGCATGCCTTCAGCCATTCCCTGGCTGCCACAGTTGCCACAGACCACTCAATTTACCAGGTCAGAACCCAAAGGCTAGTGTGGTGGCCCTACAGTTGTTCTCTGCCAATAAACTGCTTCAGGGCAGCAGGTTCTTTAAAAACTCTCTCCTCTCACGAGTCATCTAGCAGTGAGAGAGAGAGAGAATTATTGGGTATGCTTATAATAATTTGATGGTTAAAGACAAAGTACATTATGTGCAAAGAGCAGACAGGGCTATGGCAGCAAACTAAAAGTGAGAGCAAGAAGCTGAAACAGACATAAGGGATTTCTGGGACTCCAATGTCATCAAATCTGAGTGTGTCAGGGAAAACAAGGCTAAACAACACAACCCATATGCAAGGCTTTTAATAACAAAAAATAAGCAAACAGGCGAACAAAAAACAGGAGCACTAGAAAATAACACGACTGAAACAGACACAAACACTGGGAAACAGGAAACAGAAACAAGGACTCCAAGCCGCCAAAAGCAATGTGACAGTCACACCGCCAGAATGCCCCCTAATATTCCGGCAGAGAAAGTCCCAGCAAAGTCTTACAGTAACCCCCCTAGAGGCGTGGCTCCCAATGCGCCAATCCCAGACCATGCACGAAAATCCGGCAAGATCCAGGAGGAGAGAGGAACCCGGTGAAGTGCATGCGGGGCGGGGGGGTGGGGGGTGGTGTTCTATTGTGAATAAAATATTATCTAATGTGAGTATTTTAGTTTTTTTAGTTTCAATTTATTCGAATTTAAAAAATGTCATAAGCCAGTGCTGAGTTGGTGGTTCATTGTCTATGGCTATTATCTGTTTAAAGAAATATGTAGGTAAGGAATCCAGTATGCAAGTTAATATTTTTGAAGAAGAAATTTGCTAAATTAAATCAGTCCTTCAAAGGGGAGTAAAAGAGTCTAAGTGCTGATCATACAGAGTAATATTATATACAGCATTATCTATCAAATTATTTGGTTTTAAATTAGTAATCTGAATTTTGTGTCTGATACTGAATTTTGTGGCAAATACTGATGGGGTGCACTTCAATATCTAAGGTGTAGCAAAACAGTGACTGTAAGAAAATCCGCCTGATCAAGTTCTGTGGGGTTAGACAGCAATTCAGTAATGGAAGAGAATTGTGGGAGACTGTTAATAAATCTCTCTGCAATAGCAGACTTAAATATATACGTTTAACACTGTGACATGGCAATTGCATATACTGTCTCCAAAACGCTTTTTAAATGAAACAACATAATGATCTAAGATAGCTTCTGATTGCGGAAGTATGACTATATTTTCTGTATTTAATATGAAGGTTAGAATGAGATAAAGAGTGTGACCTCCATTGTAAGTAGGTCCAATTGTGTTCTTATTAACCTCTACTAATCTAATCTAATCTAATCTGCTGTTAACAAAGGATCTTCTAACTTATCAAAATGAATATTAAAGTTCCCCACAATTAATGCTTTGTCTAAAGAATCATCTAGGTTTAAAAAGAAATCGGTAATTCAGAAAATGGCACCAGAGATATATAAATAACAATTAGTTGAATCAACTAAGTAGATTTGATTTGTGGCCATATACAATATGTTAAGCTAGTATGAAGCAATTCAAATGTGTTGAATTTATGTCTAGTTTTTGGGTGGTGCATACCTTATCATGCATGATATAGGCATGAATAACTGTGACACCTCCTCCCCTTCCTGATGTATCTAACTATAGCCAGACAGCCATACTTCATTTAAAGCAACAAACCCGTTTGGTAATCCATGTTTCTGCTAAGCACAGATTTCTAAGCTTCTGATCAGTAATCATTTCATTAACAATGAGATCTTATATTTAACAATACTAGCTTCAGATCAAATAAGCTGGCTGTGCATTCACTATGATCACATTTTATACTAATAAGGTCACTAAAACAAATTTTCCTAGTGTTTATACATTTTTTTATCCGTAAACAGGCACAGTCTCTATATTGTGAACCCTGGTTGACTACTCAGTGTAGCTAGTAGACAGTCGGATTAGCCTACTTGTTTGATTCCTGGCCATGGCTCTGGATTCTCACATATTATTTAGACCTGTTCAAACTATGTGCTATTCTGCAAGAAATGAGAGCAGCACCTTCCTGAGTGGGATGGACAACATCCCGTTCTAAAAGGCCAGCCCTCAAAAGTGCTCCAATTATCTAAATGCTTGACATCTGCTGGGTCTGGGGTAGGAAGCAATACTTTGTGGTCTTGTTGGGGTATGGTTCGCTGGAATGGTCCTAGCTTCCTGCTAGGCATATCAAAGGCCATGGTTGGACCAGAGAGTTCAAGGCATACAGTCAGTTATTGGGGAAATGTCAGGTAAAGGGTCAGCCTTAGTCTTTGGGGTAAAGGATAAAGGAGGAGAAATGTCACCCAGGCTGTGCTCAGACCCACTGTCACCATCAGAGGGAAGTAGAGAGCTGCTACAGCTTAAAATTAAGTTAAAATTCTTTCACTCAGAAACTCTAAACCTTTTAGGCTTCCAGTTGCTTACAGTAACTTTGTTTACATCTCTTGCAAACCTAGCAATCCTGCATAAAATAATAATAAAACATTAGTCCAGCTTTTAATGATAGCATATACTATATTCCATTTGCTCCTCCAAATGCTTTTTCAAGATTCTGTAAATTCTAGTTTATAAATAAGCTTGTTATGAATAAAGAAAGATGTCTCAAATCTTTATCTTACTTTATGGTTGCATGCACATCACAGAAGAGAATATCATGCAATTTGATTAAATATTTTGGAATTAATGCCTTACTTATTTTGCTTAAAATAAATAGTATTAA
Source organism: Bagroides melapterus (assembly GCA_028566695.1). Taxonomy (NCBI): domain Eukaryota; kingdom Metazoa; phylum Chordata; class Actinopteri; order Siluriformes; family Bagridae; genus Bagroides; species Bagroides melapterus. Next base: position 4,555 of record JAOTRN010018630.1, on the reverse strand, counting down.
AAATTAACACCCAATCAAAACATGGCATGTAACTGAAAATTTGTGATCAAACAAACAGAAACCCGGATAAAACATCTTAGATCTAAGATCCTAGATCTAATATCACATTAAATGTGATATTGGAACCAAAAAAGAAAAATAAATTGAGAAACAATTAGAAACATGTCAGAGGAGAAATGAAAAGATAACACTGAACTGTTGCTGCACAATATAAACAAACAAACAATAAGATATTCTAGATTGTATTATTTTATAAACTTTCACATAATGAGGGTGGAAGCCATACGGAAGTTAAATCTGCATAAGGTGATTACCAGAATTATTATTCATGCAGCAATATAATGGTAATTCTTTAGACTGTTAAATTGAAATCACACTGTATTGAATTTGACAACAAAGACAAATACTTTTTCTTTATTTAGTTGACTTTTTATCCTTTTTTATAAAGGCATGGTTTAAAAATATTTTAATACAGTTCGTTACACTTTGCCCAAAAAATTGTGTTATTCAGTTACATTTGTCTGTTTTACTTCCAGTTATATGATTTCTTCCTGTTTGTTATTCCTCTTCCTAACATTTTTTAGAAACATTCACAATATATATTTTTTATACAAAGAATGTGAAGCAGATACTGCTTAAACAGTATGTATGTTTTACTTCTTCTTATTATTATTTTGTAGACATCAGTTATAACAATAGATTACTGTCGTAACCCCGGCTCTCTGAAACATCGAGTGGAGAGATCCATCTATGGGAAAGGCATCCATACCTGACCTCTGCAGAAGCATCCAATTGCACCAAGTTTGACTAGACAGACAGGAGCGTGCAGCCAATGCCTGGTAATGCCCCGCCCCATACCTGAGGGCATAAATGACCTGCAAGTGCTCCCATTCTCCAGTAAGTGTATTCACTTCTTGTGTGGCAAGCGTGGCAAACCTGGTGGATCTCTCCACTCGATGTTTCAGAGAACCAGGGTTACGACAGTAACCTATTGTTGTCTTTCATCACCTCGTGTTTGAGATCCACCTATGGGAGAGACATGGACAGCTCCAATATACTCACAGCAAGGTACCATAAGCCAGAGAAAGGACAGTCGTCCCAGAGGACATGTCCCAAAAACAACATCAGTGTGCATGCAGGACACTAGGCATGTATGAAGCACACATGCACATAACCCGGGAATAGTCATACGCATGCCCAGGCAGAAAAGTAATACCGGGCCATTCAGCCAGGCTTCCTTTACCACAGGGCGCACTAAGAAAGGAAGGAGGGAGGGTTACGAAGAGCCCACCTCCAAAACGGAATGCACTACCAAGGTTCTGGTGACATCCAGCCAGTAATAACACAGAAACATATGGGGAGAAGCCCAGCTGGCAGTGGAACAGATGTCCTGCAGTGACACTACCCTGAACAAAGCCCAAGAGGCAGCCCTTGATGCCTCCTGGGGGCTGCACTCCTTTAGATTCATATGCCAACCCTATAGCTTCCACCAGCCAATGGGAGAGGCAATGCTTAGATATGGGACTCCCTCTGTGTGTGGGCACCCTTCCGAAAAGAGCCGGTCCTGGCCATATACGTCCGTAAAGGCATGGACAGGACATAAAGCGTTCAACCTCTGCTCGAAAAAGGGGGAGGGTGAAAAGCGGACAGCCCCAACACCTCCGATGGGAATGCAGAGAAGCATTTAGACATGAAAGCTGGTTTAGTTTTAAGGAAAAACTTATCCCCACTTAATTGAGAATCAAGTGCATGAGGAATGCACTGAAAGTGCATGAAGCTCACCGACATGTTTAGAAGATGCCAATGCCAGGAGCAAAGCCGTCTTAAAGGACAGCAGCTTAAGGGAAATACTGTCTAGGAGCTCAAAAGGATAATGAGACAAAGCCTCCAGCACCAAGGAGAGGTCCCCTTCAGGAACATCTCTCCTAATGACAGGAAAAGAACAGCAGGCACTCTTCATAAATCTGCGGATTAGAGGATGCTGCCCCACCATCGAGCCCCCAAAGCCCACATGACGGGCAGAAATAGCTGCCAGGGGGTGGAAAAAGACCTGCCTTTATCCATAAGGGCTTGTAGGAAATATCAGAAACTGAGCACTGATAAGATGTGAGACCAAGCACATCGCAACACCCTTCAAACACCTGCCACTTACATCCATATAATTACCATGTAGAAATGGCCCTAGCGTTCTGTATAGTGGCAACCACATGTGGGGGGAGCCCCAGTGCGTTTAAGTTAACCCTTTCATGGGTCAGGCCCAGAGAACTACCCTGACTGGGTTCAGGTGATGAATCTCCCCATTCGCCTGAGACAGTAGGTCTGTGTGGAGGGGGAGGCACCATGGCTGTGCGTATAACAGAGGAATTATCTCCGCCAGCCAGGGTGCTTTCGGCCACCTGGGTGCTATCAGGATCAGAGACTTCGGAGGGGCGAGCAGCCCACCTTGGACAGAGTTAAGGTGCCTGGCGATCGAAGGTTCGACAGTCGGAAAGAGTTGTTTCCTTGGGCCGGGTGGGGGACCCAGCAGTTTCCCGTTGTACGTATCCCTTTCCTGATCCGCAGCGCTCTGTGGTGCCTGGTCACTCAATGTTAAGGTGAGCAGCCGCTCGTTTGCAGAGCTCCAGAAGGATAGACTGGGGTAAAGCCATGGGAGCATTAGCCTGGTTAAGGCCCAAGGGCAGGATGGCCTCCTCATACTCGGAAACCCTGAGAAGGGCTGCATCGTCCTAGTCATCGGGACCAGCCAGTCCATCGGTGAACGGAAGGTTATCCGCAAAGATCTCCTCTTTGGGGAATGCAGGATTGGGCTGGTCAGCCCAACTGAGAGACTCAGTGCCCTGGGAGGACTCAGCGCACTGGGTAATGCCACTGCAGGAGCTTCTTAGGCATCAAGAGGCAATGACTGCAATTCTCCGGATCCTGTACAGCAACCTCTGCCTGTTTGAGCCCCATACAGCCCCAAGCATATGTAATCTTATAACCTTTTTATTATTACTATTATTTGATAATTTGTTACAAGAATAATCATGCTATTAAAGTTCACAACCTGATTTTCAATATTCACTGAATAATGTGCAGACAAGGAGCTTTAATTAAACCTGTTCATGTTGTGTTTTACAGTATCATTTTCCTTGATATTGTATTAATATAAAGGTTTAAATTCCAGTTTTAATCTCACAATAATAGGGTATTTGTGTATTGTGCTCTAGTGTTAATGTTTATAGTGCAATTGCAGTATTAGGCTTTAGTGTTGTAAGAGGTGTAACAGACTTGATATTAGACCTTGGTTTATTCCAGATTTACTATGTGTGACTCTCATATTTAAAATAGCCTGGATCATGCCTTCAGAACAGGCATGTGTATCAGTCAACAGAGGCACACACATTTACAGCAACAGCCAAGCAGCAAAAAAATAGACACACATAACATACAGGGTGCTGGCAAGCTACAGAAAATATTCAGTGGCATAGGATACTACCTTAAAGAAATGTATTCTGTGTGCATAGGTGTCTGAATATTTCAGTTAACCTGTGAACTGTATATGTCTTCAGCACTCACAGGAAATGTACAAGATCATATAATAAAAATGTATACATGTAAATCTATTTAAATGTAAATGTATTAGGGGTTTTCCCTGTTCAGAAAGTTGGCAGGAGTTAGGTTATTTACTCTTAATGTCTTAGGAAGGTCACCTGTTGTTCCATTGCACCATGTGTATTAAAGTTATGTTACCCCTCCCACTGCTAGAAGTACTTCCTTTCTTGTCCTCTCCTCTAAGCCATACACATCCGTTACAACATAGTTCTTTAGTTCTGAATTGAATACTCTCTGCAGCAGTGGATTAATCATGAGTTCCACTCAGGGGTGTCAATCTTTTGGCAGAATAGTAAAAAAGATCAAGGTCACCAAAAGCTGGCCCATATTGAACATAGAAACACAAGACACTATTGCTTCAGGCTGGCTGCCTGACTCTAATTTTGAGGAAGAAAAAGAGAAGGAAACGGAGAAGAGAAAACTCCTGGCCATGCCTCAAGTTTTCACAGATGGTGATCAAGTGACTGGGGACTGTAAGATCAGAACAGAAATAGTGAAAAAAAACATAACACCGGAATACAGTGAAGGAAAACATGATCTGGTTTGCTCCATAAAGGATAAAATCCATGGTGAGTCAGGAGTCAGCTTCATGAGCAATGATTCTCTCAACAGGAAACACCACTGTAATGGGAAGACAATTAGACAGAATGATGAACAAAAAATGGGGTCATGTTGCAGTAGCCTAGATGCAGAAGATAGTGGACTTGGGGAAGATGCAGCCCTAAGTGACAGCAACAATCAAACTGAAGTCAAAAAGAGGACACCTATTAACAGACCCAAGGTATATTGTATGATTTACATTTAGTTCACCAGTATTTACACAGTAGTTGTTTAATTCAAGAAATGGGGCCATTAATTGTAATGAATAAATTGTTTGAAGCAAAGATAATGAACATAATAAGGTTTTAGTTTATCAGTGGCAACTATATATATATATATGTATATATACATATACTGTATA